>PVHY01003606.1:0-105306 GCA_004024945.1 Uropsilus gracilis | reverse complement strand
ACCAAAAAAAAAAAAAAAAAATGTAAATTTCCACTTATGCTTAAACGAAGACCTGTACCAAACCACCAACAGTGGTTGCCTCTAAAGAATTAGGACTAGGGTATTTTCACTTAACTTTATAATCTGATATATTATTTTAAATTTTAATTATGGGTATTTATATATTTTGTAATTTTTAATTTTAATTATTGTTATTAAAGAGTCAAGTCAGCTGTAACTGGAAAGTTCCATTTTTATTATGCAGGAATGGGCCATTAATTTTGGGATGATGGTCCTATTTTTTGCTTGATTTATTACAAAATTAGTACTTGGGTCAGTTACATGTCATGTCATACTGCCAGAGCACATGGCTGATTACCAAATGTTTCTCTTTGCCCTAGTATCCTTGTTTTCCAACTGTACTTTGGCAGTAAAATAAGTAAATGGATACATTCAATATTGAATTCTTTGTTATAATTAGTACTGTTTTTCAAGCTAATTATACATCTGATAAAATAGTTTAAAAGAAACGATTTTAAAAGGAGATTGTATTAGTTCAGTATAGCATCAAAGTAAGAGACAATACCACAAATAGTGAAAAACGGGATTTAGGACACGGAAGAGAGGATTAACTCAATGTAGTATCTAAAAATATTTGCAAATAACCCTGCTGTTGGGATAAGGAGAAGGATGCTGGGTAAAGAACTAGTATGACTCATGTTTTGAAACATTGGTTATTTGTTCTTTCTTGGTGGTATGTCACCAAAAAAACACCAATGGAACATGAGAAATGTAGAGAGGAATTGATTAATTTGGGTTTGTTCATATGTTGATTACTGAAATCGCCATCACTTAAAGCCTAAAGCAAAACATGCTATTGAAAAAAAAAAAAAGAGACATGCTTTTGACATGCTAATATTTTATTCTCACAGCAGGGAATAGTTCCTCCTCAACAGACAGTGCAGTATTCACTTCCACAGACATCAACCTCTAGTGAGGCCACTGTTGCACAGCCTGTGAGTCAACCTCAAGCTCCACAGGTTTTGCCTCAAGTATCAGCTGGAAAACAGGTAAACTCTTATTTCTAAAAGAAAGCTAGAAAGGATTTGTAACTTGTCCTTTATGTGGATAGTCTTCTACCTTTTCTTCAAATGGTAAAATAGTGAAATTGGTTAGTTTCATGACAAAAATTGCACTTTGTCCTTATGCATATGAACATACTACAGTCTAGACATGGTACATATGTATGTTCTGTGGTAATCAGTAAATGGGCATATACTGACAGCAGTGTCAATCAAAAAAAGGTTTATCAGTCTAAGATCAATTTATGGTATTAAAACTGATGGGTTAAGGCCGGGCATGGTGGCTCGTGCTTGTAAGCTTCAGCCTATGAAGCGGCTGGGGCTAGGGATCGCGGTTCGAGCCCCACCTGGGGCCCGTAGCGAGACCTAGTTCCAAAAAAAATAGTTGGGCATGGTGGTATGCGCCTTTAATCCCAGCTACCTGGGAAGCTGAGGCTGGGGATTGCTTGAGTCTGTGGTACCCCGGGCAACGAGAGCCTGCGGTTCCACGGGCAAAAATAGCAAGACCTAGTTTCAAAAAAAAAAAAAAAAAAACCTGATGGGTTAAATAAAGTATTTTGGTAACTGAACCTGTGACATTTTCTAGAAGTGTGTCAGATACATTTAATATTACGGATTTGCAACTATGCTGTATTTTCATGTAGAATTTGATATTTCCTCTCTCATTGCCTCCTTACACTTAAAGTCATAAAAACTTCTTACACCAAGTGGTTTCTTTCTCATTGTTTGAAAAATACTCTTGCAGGCCAGGCACGGTGGCTCGTGCCTGTAAGCTTCAGCCTATGAAGCGCAGGGTCTAGGGATCATAGTTCGAGTCACGCTCGGGGCAACACAGCGAGACCTAGTCCCAAAAAATAGATGGGCGTGGTGGCGAGTGCCTGTAATCCCAGCTACCTGGGAAGCTGAGGCTGGGGATCACTTAAGAAGTCCATGGTACCATGGGCAACGTGAGCCTGCGGTTCCACAGGCAAAAATAGTGAGACCTGGTCTCCAAAAAAAAAAAAAGAAAGAAAGAGAAAAATACCCTTGCAGGTATATTCTTTTGAATGATCTTTTACAACCTTTCTTCATTGGAGTTTGTTGTGCTTGTCTTTTGGCACAGTGTGGAGTTTCTTGTCATATATTATTACATCTTAGGTGCTGTGAATTATAAAATGCACCATTTATACAATTGTGAGCAATTTCTCGACAGACATTTAAATGATGTGGTAGAAAGGGATGATAGCATCCTAGAATCAGTGAAAAAAAGATGATTATATCTAATTGTACAGGTCTATGTTAAACTTAAGAATTGTAGAAACAATACAGGTAATAAGTCCACTGGGAAGGATTTGCATTTTTGAATTTCACTATCTGCATAATAGCACAAATATAGTGACAGCAAACTTGCCAGTGAATTATTGTATGTGAAATATATGTCATTAAAACTTTTTTTAAGTCCTCTTTTTATTGTTAAACAGTGAAACATATGCAGAATTTTCTGTATGCAAAGATGTGGAGCAGTAGTCTATCAGCCTTTGTCTCCTGCTGTCCTTTCCCTATTCTTTTGTGGCATATTAACTTACTCTAATGTATGCAGGGTTGGTTTGTTGGTTGTTTTGTTGTTGTTGTTTTTTGTTTTGTTTTTATTTTCCTTCTTTTGGGCTAATACATAAATCTTGCTTTTGGCAGCCTTGCTTTTTTTTTTTTAAAGTCTGTTTTGTTTTTCTCTACCTTCTCAGCTTCCAGTTTCCCAGCCAGTACCAACTATTCAAGGCGAACCTCAGATCCCAGTTGCAACACAACCCTCAGTCGTTCCAGTCCACACTGGTGCTCATTTCCTCCCTGTGGGACAGCCGCTCCCTACTTCCTTACTCCCTCAGTACCCTGTCTCTCAAATTCCCATATCAGCTCCTCATGTGTCTGCAGCTCAGACAGGTTTCTCATCCCTGCCCATCACAATGGCAGCTGGCATTAGTCAGCCTCTGCTTACATTGGCTTCATCAGCTACAGCAGCATCAATCCCAGGGGGGTCAACTGTGGTTCCTAGTCAGCTTCCAACCCTTCTGCAGCCTGTGACTCAGCTACCAAGTCAGGTTCACCCACAACTCCTGCAACCAGCAGTTCAGTCCATGGGAATACCAGCTAACCTTGGACAAGCTGCTGAGGTTCCACTTCCCTCTGGAGATGTTCTATACCAGGTATTGTGTTAACTGACATAAAGAAGGGTACCAGAGGGTCTGGTTCTAATAGTACACCATCCAGGACATGAAAATCTAATCAGACTAAGTAGCAGTTACAAAAGTTGTTGATCTCTATTAGAGATCAACTGACATAAAGAAGGGTACCAGAGGGTCTGGTTCTAATAGTACACCATCCAGGACATGAAAATCTAATCAGACTAAGTAGCAGTTACAAAAGTTGTTGATCTCTATTAGAGAAGCTAAAATAGTAAAATTCTGAGAAAGGAATAGGATGATGATGTCTAATGAATGATTTCACTTCTGTTTTTCTTAAGACATCTCTTGAGAGAATGGTTCTCTCTGTAGTCACTAAAAGCTGATTAACTGCTAGATGGGACTAATAGTACAGTATATCAGTCTACTTTCTTTAATAGGTAGAGGAGCAATGTGGTGTTAGTGAAAAGCTTCAGGATTTGGATTTAGAAGGTTAGCATGTTTATGAAATGACAGGAATAACTGAAACCTTGAAGAGTTTTTGCATTCTTCCATTTAGGATTGACTAAATAAACATAGGTATTTTTCTAGAAGTAATTAAATGTATTCTTCCTATTTAAAAATTTTCTGAGAGGGGGAAAAAACCTAGCTGTTTGAAGTATAATTATAGTCTGTCCCCCTAAATTGAAGTCAGTCTGCCATTTCATTTCAAGAAACATCTTTAAGTTGTTTAAAAGAGATGGGCTACTATTCTTTGCTGTATGCTTTCTTCTTTTATTTTTGTTCCATGTCTTGCTGTTTTTCTAATTTGATTATCCAACCTGCACTAACTTGCCTTCCTCATTTCTGTCACAGGGCTTCCCACCTCGACTACCACCACCATACCCAGGAGATTCAAACATTGCTCCCTCTTCCAGTGTGGCTTCTGTTTGCAACCCTTCTACACTCTTATCCCCTCCCATGCCATCAGAAGCTTTGGCTACACCAGGTTACTTCCCTACAGTGGTGAAGCCTTATGTAGAATCAAATCTTTTGGT
Organism: Uropsilus gracilis; assembly: GCA_004024945.1. Classification (NCBI taxonomy): domain Eukaryota; kingdom Metazoa; phylum Chordata; class Mammalia; order Eulipotyphla; family Talpidae; genus Uropsilus; species Uropsilus gracilis. Next base: position 101,052 of record PVHY01003606.1, on the reverse strand, counting down.
TCCTGTGGGCAGTATAGGAGGACAGGTTCAAGTGTCCCAACCAGCAGTGAGTTTAACACAACAAGCCCCCACAGCATCCTCCCAGCAAGCAGCTCTGGAGGTAAATGAAATTATTTGCATGTTTATCTAAAACATATCTATGAAAATGAAAAAAGGAGCAATATAGGTTCCCTTGGCTTAGAGCTCATTTGGAAACTACTTCAAACTAACTTTGAATGACTTTTTCTTACAGCAGAATGAAATGCCAATGTGGGGGCCTTGTTGCCACTGGCTGTTCTGTTGGGAAGTGAGTGTGCCTTGGAGAATAATAACACTATTAGCACTTCACTTCTCTAGCTAGTACTTTAGCCATTATTCTTGTCCTTTCACGAGTTCTTACCATTGGCAGTCATAAGAATATCTTATCCTGCTGTGCTCCCAGTTACCATTTTTGCCCTACTAGGAGAGAGATCTGAATCATCTTTGCACTTTCTTCTGCCTGCCCTATTTCATACTTCTGGTAAGATGCTGGCTGCATGGCAAGTTGTAGTTTCTCACTGCCTAGCAACTGTGTTGGCTGATATCACACCATGCAATCTATACCAGAGATAAACTCTAGAAACTTATTTTTAAGGCCACTATCTGATACTGAATAGTGAATATTATTCAATAAATACAGTGCTTCTGAGACAAAAGGGAGGGATAATAAACTTTTTTAAGTAGTTATTGGGGATGGTAAATAGTCAAAAATATCACTGCTAAGATTTAAATTATCCTTTGTATTCACAGAGTACTCAGGGAGTCTCTCAGGTTACTCCTTCAGAGCCAATTCCAATAGCACAGCCACAGCCTACCCAGCCTACCACTTTGGTCTCTTCTATTGACAGGTATGTAAAAGTAAAATTCTCCTTCCTTGACTGGTAAGTAGAATAATATAAAACTTAAAAATAACATACACTTACCTCACATTGTTAACTGAACTTTTTTTTGAAGTGCACATTCAGATGTTGCTTCAGGCATGAGCGATGGCAATGACAATGTGCCATCATCCAGTGGAAGACATGAAGGCAGAACTACTAAACGGCATTACCGAAAATCTGTAAGAAGTCGTTCTCGTCATGAAAAGACTTCACGTCCAAAATTGAGAATTTTGAATGTAAGTATTGCTAATTGTGGTTTTCATATATTTAATTGATGTCATTTAAATATTTCTTAAGGCTCAGGTGTATTGACCAAAGTTTGGGATGCTCTAAATACCCAAATATATTGCTACTTTCCATATTTCCATGATAATGTACTATTTCCATTTTAGAAAAAAGAGTAGACCCATATCAAGAAAACCATAAACACGTGTTGCAAGAATATAGAGGAAAAAGCCATTGTCATGCACCATGAGCCATAGACTGCTCCAACCTCTGTGGAAAACATTATGGAGATTTATCAAAATACTAAAATTAGGTCTACCATTGTAACCCAGCAACTCCACTCCTAGTTACCTACCTGAAGAAGGCAAAAACATGAGTTAGAAAGGATATATGCAGGATATATGCACTCCTTTGTTCATTGCAGCACAATTTATGATAGCCAAGTTATGGAGAAACAATTTTAAGTTCACAAGGATATATGAGATGGATTAAGAAAGGATGCTATTTTAAAAAAGAAAGAAAGAAATCTTTTCTGTGACAACACAAAGAATCTGGAAGGGATAATTCTAAGCAAAATAAGAAGGAGAAAGACAAATGTTGGATGGTTTTGGTTGTATGTGGAATACAGAGAAACAAAGGGTCAGATAAAACCAAACCAGTGACAAGCTCTAGAAATCTGACTAGAATTGAGGCTAGCAAAAACGGAGAGTGGAGAACTCTGGTTGCCTTGGTTGTGGCTGTGATGTAGTGACCTTTATGTAGGAATCATAGATAGTGTTGTAGTCCAGTTTCTCAGGTTTTTAGAAAATAACTTCTTGCTTAAATGCATTTCATGTAATTATATATTTTGAAAACTAGAAAATTTTGTTTACTTTGTAGATAAAAGACTTTTCACATCTTCCATACTCTTTAGTGGCAGGTTATAACTTAAGTGATGCTGATCATCTTCTCCCCCCACCCTTTTTTTTTTCCAGTCTTCTTATCTTAGTTTAGAAGCAAAGTAACAGTGCTCCAAGGAATAGTGATATCACAGTTCAAGTCATAATCTACATTATTTTCTCAAATTCAGTAACAGAGCTGAATATATATCTGAAATATGTGGTACTTTTTCTTTTTCCTTTCTAGGTTTCAAATAAAGGAGACCGAGTAGTTGAATGTCAGTTGGAGACTCACAATCGGAAAATGGTTACATTCAAATTTGATTTAGATGGTGACAACCCTGAGGAAATAGCAACAATTATGGTATGTCCACATTTTGAATTGCACATTTTTCTCTTAGTACTTGAACCAGATATCCACTGTCATGCACAAAAATGCAGTATTTTGTAATCTATTTTGACATTAACTGTTTATTTTGATATGAATATGAATAACATACTAAATACTAACCTGGATTAGAAAATGCTTTTGTTTAGGATGTGTGTCTAACTAGGCATTGCAGAACTAACTTAATAGAGCAAATAAAAATACAGGTGTTGTACAGATAGCATAGAAGTTATGAAAATGATAATTAACTTGAAACTTTATTATAGACACTGTATTTCTTTTACAGGTGAACAATGACTTTATTCTGGCAATCGAGAGAGATTCATTTGTGGATCAAGTGCGGGAAATTATTGAAAAAGCTGATGAAATGCTCAGTGAAGATGTCAGTGTGGAACCAGAGGGTGACCAGGGATTAGAGAGTCTACAGGGAAAAGATGACTATGGTTTTTCAAGATCTCAAGTAGGTTTACCATTCCCACTGTGAAACATTGTTTACTTAAAATATTTTCTAATGTAAAATTTGCCATGTAAAAAATGTCCAGTTACACCTATGGCCAAGATTATTAAACATTGACATCCTCCTTACATATGGTCATTTGTTTTGCCTAAGTATTGAGATTGATTTGAAAATCAGTATCACTTTTGTTTGTTTTAGAAACTAGAAGGAGAATTTAAGCAACCGATACCTGCATCTTCTCCACCACAGCAAATAGGTGAATTTCTTTTAAATCTGTGTTGACTTTTACCTAAGAAGGTGTGTGCTAATGATAATAATCTTGAAACTGCATGCTAGTGATTCATTCTCCCTTCCTCCCTCCCCCCACCCCATCTCTCTCTCTCTCTCATTGCGGTTTTTATTTTTTTACCCAGGCATCACTACCAGTTCTTTGACTCAAGTTGTTCATTCTGCTGGAAGACGGTTTATAGTGAGTCCTGTGCCAGAAAGTCGATTACGAGAATCAAAAGTTTTCAGTAGTGAAATATCAGATACAGGTAAGGAATTGCTTCTACCACATACTTTTATAAATTCTGTAGCTTCTCTGCTATATCGGAAGTGTGGTGATCAAGCAGAAGTTCAAATGATGACATAGACAATAAAGAGTAGAAAATTGAGAATCAAAAGGTAAACATAGAAAGGATGGAAATCGATGATAGAGAAGATTAGAGAAAAATAGTCAAAAAGGATGGCCATACTAGATAGACTAAAAGATGTTGTGTCATTATAGTAGTATATTTGGTTTCTCCTTTTAATTCTATAACATATGCCTTACTCCATGTTTTTTCTCATACAAACTTATTTTGATTAGACTGCTGTTTCACTTTGATTTAGATCTTACCATTTCCTTGGAGAAGTGTTAAGTCTTGTTGATATGTGGCATTATTGGTAATCCAAAAACACATTGTTAGGACAGTCTTTTGAATACACCCTTTTAAAATGACCTGATTCTAAACTTTTATTTTCTCTTTCAGTTGCTGCTTCAACATCTGGAATGAACTTATCTCACTCTGCTTCGTCTCTTAGTCTACAGCAGGCTTTTTCTGAACTTAGGCATGCCCAAATGACAGAAGGACCCAATACGGCACCTCCCAATTTTAGTCACACAGGACCAACATTTCCAGTAGTACCTCCTTCCATGAGTAGCATTTCAGGAGTTCCAACCCCAGCAGCACCCACATCATCAATATTAGTCCCTGCAACTAGCAGCCCTCTTAATGATATGTCTACATCAGTAATTCAGTCTGAAATTACAGTACCCACTGAAAAAGGGATTGCTGGGCCTGCCACCAATACAGGTGTAATAACTTCAAGTGGTCTCCCTGTACCACCTGCATCTGAATCACCATTACTTTCCAGTGTTGTAACAAGCATCACAATACCTGCAGTTGTCTCAATATCAACATCCCAGACAGTTCAGGCTCCCATATCTGGGACCATTGTTTCTAGTATAGGCACTTACCCCTCCTTAGCGGTTTCAACACCTTCAGCTTCTATAGTAGGCAGTGCTGCTGCCCCAGGTGCTAAGCCTCCACCTGTATTATCCCAACAGGCAGCAGGCATTACTACTGGAGGAGCCACATTAACATCAGTTTCCACTACCACTCCATTCCCAAGCCAGACTTCACAACCATCCCTTCAGCTTAGCAGTAGCACCTCTGCTCCTACTCTAGCTGAAACAGTGGTTGTTAGTGCACACTCACTAGATAAAACATCTCATAGCAGTACAGCTGGATTGGCCTTGACCCTCTCTACATCATCTTCTTCACCTGGAGCAGTAGTATCTAGTTCTGTTTCTCAGTCTGGTGGGTTGCATCCTTTGGTCATCCCGTCAACTATAGCTTCTACTCCTATCCTGCCCCAAGCAGCAGGACCTACTTCTACACCATTATTACCCCAAGTACCCAGTATCCCACCCTTGGTACAACCTGTTGCCAATGTGCCTGCCGTACAGCAGACACTAATTCATAGTCAGCCTCAACCAGCTTTGCTTCCCAACCAGCCGCATACTCACTGTCCTGAACTAGATGCTGATACACAACCTAAGGCTCCTGGGATTGATGACATAAAGACTCTAGAAGAAAAACTACGATCTCTCTTTAGTGAACACAGTACATCTGGAGCTCAACATGCTTCTGTCTCACTGGAAACATCACTAGTAGTAGAGACCACTGTCACACCAGGCGTCCCAACCACTGCTGTCGCACCAAGCAAACTCATGACTTCCACTACAAGTACTTGCTTACCACCAGCCAGTTTGCCTATAGGAACAACTGGTTTGCCAGTAGTACCAGTGGTCACACCTGGGCAAGTTTCTACACCAGTGAGCTACGTTTCAGCCACCACTGTACCGGGAGTGAAGCCTGTAACTGTTCCAGCAAAGCCACCTTTAACTAAGACTCCAGTAAGAAACTTGTTTAGACATAATTGATAAATTGGATCAGTCTTATTCTCCTTAGAAGTAGAAATTAGATACTAATTATATAAATAGAAATTGGAAATGTAGTTGTAAAGATGTCTGGCTTTTAGTGGCACTTTATTAAATAGGTTGTGAGTGATGTTAGTAGTAGTATATGTATACATTGAGCATGAGATTTTTTTTTTTTCTTTTAAAATATGGCAGGATTTTGGGGTTAATTATATCTTATAATTTTCTTAGATTGTATTAATCAGGTAAAATACAGGTACTTCTTCCTAATTGGTAGAAACTGAAGAAATTTGTATTGCAAACGGGAAATAAGTGCACCTGCTGGCATATCAATAATTAATAATAGTCTTTCAGTGATAATGAGCAGATTTTCTGTTTTCCTTAAATTCTACACATGATCAAGTTAGGGTTTATTAAAAAAAAAATTGAAAATTGGTACTGGTGCTGTTAAGAGGAAAAGAGAATCTAATCCTAGGAGTAAACTAACTAAAATGTTTTCTGATTCTGCTGTGGTACATTTCCTTTCATTCTGCTGCTTTAACCTCCGTGGTCTTCTCCAAATAACACTCATTTTTCTATTGTATTGGATGCTTCACTCATTTTTCTGCATTGCCATTACTCTGAGAGTTTTATATATAGAGAGAGATATATAGATATATATATCTATATATATAGTAGAGTAATATAGAGGCTTCACTAAGATAAAAGACAGCCAGGCACAGTGACTTGTGCTTGTAAGCTTCAGCCTATGAAGCAGCTGGGGCTAGGGATCGTGGTTCAAGTCCTGCCTGAGGCATGTAATGAGACCTAGTTCCAAAAAAATATAGCTGGGCGTGGTGGCATGCGCCTGTAATCCCAGCTACCTGGGAAGCTGAGACTGGGGATTGCTTGAGTCTGTGGCACCCTGGGCAATGTGAGCCTGCAGTTCCATGGGCAAAAATAGAAAGACCTAGTCTTTAAAAAAAAAAAAAAAAAAAGATAAAAGACAAATTGCCTTTATAGCATTAGATTTTGGGTGCCTTTTTTTAAGTAGACCTACCCCTTATTTATTTCTAAACTGTTGCATTTTTTCAGAAAAGTCTTGTTTCTCGTAGAAAAAAACCTGATAGCTAATATTGACCAACCAAGTGGTTCAAGAATACCTAGACTGTGCCTATCGTGTCCTGTACCCATTTTTCTGTTTCCCTTATGAATAACTTTTTATTAAATTTTACTGTTCTTTTCATTGGTATGTTAAAATAACCCTAGTAATATTGTTATTGGTTATAGTTCCTTCTTTCAAGAGATCCCAGAGTGTAACACAGGGACAGTTATGGTTTAACTAGATGCGTTTTATTCTTGGGCTTCTACATTCAAATTAGTTGATTTGCTCTTCATTGTGCATTCTTTACTCTTAGTGTCTCATGGACTTGCATTTCCCTTCATTGTCTGTAGGTGCTGTCAGTAGGTACTGAACCGCCAGCTGGTACTCCACCCAGCGAGCAGCTGCCACCTTTTCCAGGACCTTCACTAACTCAGGTGCCCCAATACCTGGCAGATTTCTTTTTGTCCCCTGACCTTTCTTTCACAAAGCTTATTTAAATTCTCATTGCATGATCTTGGCATCTGACTCCTATTTAATTTTGACTTAGCAACAACTCTTTTTTAAAGCAGTTTGAATGATCCAGATCTTAACTTAAAGTAAGGTCTTCATAGTTCTTTTTCTTATTGTGATGCTTCAGGTTATCTAGAAAATTCTTAATTTTTTTTTTCATATTTTAAGGAAGAATAAAATAGCAAAGTTGACACTGGCTAAACAAATGTAACTCCTATCATTCACACTTTGTGGAATAGTAAAAGTGCATTTCATATGCAATTAGATTTTATACCATTATAAAAGGAAAATATTGTGTGTAATTAAAATTGATTTTGACCGCTCCCTAGAAAATGTTACTATGTTGGTGATTCTCTTGTGTTATGAACAGTGCAACCAAGGTTGTTTTTTGTTTTTGGGGTTTTTTTTGGATTTCACATTTGTTAAAGTGACTGCATAGTTTTTTTATGTTTCACATTTGTTAAAGTGACTGCATAGTGAAGTAATGGGTATGCATGCATGTAAAGAGGTAAAGTGTTATGATGCACAAAAACTATGTGGTACAGAAACCATAGTTCAGCTAAGATAAGATTACTCATAGAAGAACTGAAACTAGCCCCATGAATGTGAGATTTCTCTCCTACATTCAGTTATACTTATTTGATGGAACGATGGTCAGAACTGCCTGTTGTATTTAAATTATTATTTCCCTTTCCCATCCACTACCTGGCACATTTAATTGATTTTCTTTAAGGAAAGTACTTGTTATAAATCCATTATAACCGTTGTACCTGGAAAAACTTTAGACAGGAGACAACTAATAAGCATTGAAACTAAATTAGGAATTTATTTTAGTGTTAAAAGGTTTTTTTTTTAAAAAAAAAAAAAGGGGGGGTTAATTTCTACTTTGGGAAGTCTGAATTGTCTGTACTTCTTCAATCCCAGATACACAGTAGGAATCCAGAGAACTCACTTCATCAGCCACCAGATTTTGAAAACATTGCATTGTCAAAGTGCAAAAATTAGAGGTCTTAAATTTCTTATATAAGAATTTGGCATTGTAGCTGATAGAGTTCAGTGTCTAAAAAACTATAAATAAGATATGTAAAGATCTGCTAATCAGTGATAGCACCTGCATTAAAAGGCTATGGAAGTAATAAACTGTAGACTCTCAAAGAGAGGTAGTATTAGAGACTGACAAAGGGCAAAAATTTCTGTTGTGGGAGAATGAATTGAGCCCTGGTTAATAGGATGGGGTGAATGCCCAGACCTCAGTTCCTCTTTGCTACCACCTATATAATAAATAAGAAGTTAAATGGTTAAAACTTGAAAAGAGTAACAGGAGTTGATAGTGACAGTGTCTGATGATAATGCCATCTTTTAGTCAGAAAAGATGGACAAAACTAAAAAAGAAAATAGATATAAACTGTTGACAAACCCTAATAAATTTTTCAGAACATATTTTTAAAGAGAAGAGTGCCATTTTTCTATCACTTTAAGTACCATCATACATAGGTGACCAAAAAAAAGACTTTGAGACTCTATAGCTAGGTTTCTCTCTAAAACTTTGAAAGATTGACATAATTTTTGAGAATTGAAAATCATCCAAGCAGCTTACCTAAATTGGACTTTTGATACTGAGATTTATATTCTGTGAGTGAAGAGGTAGATAGTACAGCGTGTTAATCTAAATTATAAAATAGTATGTCTTGTATAATAGGTTATATTTAGCAGTTGTGAATATGCCAGAGATCTGTACTTAACTATGGTTGTCTTCATGCAGTCCCAACAACCTCTAGAGGATCTTGATGCTCAGTTGAGAAGAACACTTAGTCCAGAGAGTATTGCAGTGACATCTGCGGTTGGTGTAAGTTTTTAAAATCTTGATTAAATCTTCCCAGGGTTGATATAATGATTTCTGGAACATAAACTGTAGCCTAACATCATTATCAATATCTTTAACACCTAAGTAGAGTCATTGCTTAATAGAATGAGACAGACTAACATAAGAGTAACTCTGACCCAGTAGTGTAACTGTGGTAAATATTTTATTTGAAAGATGCTTTCTTATCTTTTTGCTTAGAATTACACCCCAGATCAATCCTATGAATTTGTTTTGTTTTGTTTTTTAATATATATATATATAAATTTCACAACATTGTAATCCCAGGGATTTACCCCCACACACACACCCTCCTTTCCCATTCCCCCCCCTTCCCCTCCTGCTCAAAGTTGTGTGCTTCAGTTTGGTGCTTAGCTTGTTTTGACTTTTCCTCAATGCTTTTGTTTATTTTTTCACTATATCCCATGGATTAGTGAAACCATTTGGTTTCTTTTTCTTTTTGACTTGTTTCTGCTAATATGATTTCTTCTAAGTACATCCATGTTGTTATAAAATCGTCGAATTTGTCATTTTTAACTGATGAGTAATATTCCATCGTGTATATATGCCACATTTTTTTCATCCAGTCATCTGTTTGGGGGCGTTTAGGTTGCTTCCATGTCCTAGCAATTATAAATTTGCTGCAGTAAACATCCAAGCACAGGTGTCCCTTTGTACCCACATTGAGGTCTCTTTTGGGTAGATTCCCAAGAGAGCAATTGCTGGGTCAAATGGTAGTTCCATTTTCATTAACTTGAGGGTCCTCCACACAGCTTTCTATAGTGGTTGGACTAGTTTACATTCCCACCAGCAGTGTAGTAGTGTTCCTTTCTCTACACATCCTTGCCAGCAATTCTGTTGCCCGTTCTTTGGATGTGGGCCTATGAATTTGTTTTTTAAGTTTTAGAAGAGGTTATACTTTAGTGTAACCTAATTTAGATTTGTGAAATAATAGTGTTCTGATTAAAATTACTTTCTTATGAGCATCCAAGTATCGTATGAAAAAATTTAAACAACATAGAAGAATTAAGACTAAAACTTTCTTTAAAATCTTTCTTGTATCACTTACTTATAGCCTGTTTTTTTTAAAATAGAAAATTTCCTCAGACAAGTGTTTCTTCACATATATATTATATTTCTTTCTGCCTTTTTCCTGTTTTCCCTTTCTGCCTTTTGTAAAGACTAGACGAAGAGTGTCAGGATAAAAATTTCAAATTGACTGAAACTAAAGACTTTATGGTGTCTTCTGTATATGTTTTACAGCCTGTGTCCACGGTGGCTCCAGCAGCAGTTTCAGAAGCTGGAGCACAGTCTCAGAAGGATGGTAAGAGGCATCCTTCTAATGTTAATTACCACTTCCAGCTTAGCACACAAATTGATTGAGGAGGTTACTATTTCAAAGACACATTTTTTGAGAATTAGGTTTATTTGAGACTATGTTACATACTTCATGACCAAGAAACATTTATATACTATCAAGAATGTGAAATACTAGCAAGCTAATAGATCTTTTACAAGTGTATCTTTTTTTCCTGGGGGGTAAGGGTAGGGGAAAACTTGCAAGAAGTAATGATGTTTCTTTAACATAAGGTTCTTTGTTAAGTAGGCCAAGTCCTTGCTGTGAGAGGTTAGGAAATAAAAATGTATTTATAAAAGTTAATTTACTTTTGATCCTTTGTGACACCAGATATTATAGAAATGAGATAAACCTAAATTGCATGGGTGATAGAGATACAGGTGTTAAGGTTTCCATTAATCATAATTTAAAATATTTTTTTCTGTTTCGGAGTCTTTGAATTGTTTATAAGTAAATCTCTTTAGAAAGCCATATTTCCAATTTCATTTTGTAGAAATTGTCCATGACAAAATGTATTAGAACTTTTATCATCTTGTACTTAAGTCATAAATTCATACCAACTTAAGTCACTTGAAAAACTACTAAACTTGACTAGAAAATTCTAGAAAAAATTCTAGGTTAAAGGGGAAATTAAAGTATGAAAAGGGTGACCTGCTAATCAGTGAAGAAGGGATGTTTGTTGTTCCAGTAAGTAGTCAGTACAACTAAACAGCCATCTGAAAAAGGCAAAGATAAATATTCCATACCAAATCTTCAAATGGATTAAAGATGAGGAAAAAATGATATCAAAAAATGGTACTGTAAGAAAATAAAAGGGTTTTTGTTTTGTTTTTTTGTTTTTTGTTTTTTTTGAGACTAGGTCTCGCTATGTTTCCTGGGATAGTCCTGAACCCTTGGAGTCCTGGACTCAAGTAATCCCTAGCCTCAGCCTCCCAGGTAGCTGGGATTACAGGCACGCGCTACTGTGTCCTACCGTGCCTGGTTATTTTTTTGAGACTAGGTCTCACTGTGTTGCCCGGGGTAGTCTCGAACCCACAGACTCAAGTGATTTCTATCGTCAGCCTCCCAAATCGCTGGGATTGCAGGTGCATACAACTGCGCCTAGCAGAAGTGTTTTTCTTTTGTTTTGTAAACTCGAGTCAACAAATTTTCTCTGTTGAGGACAGAAAGTAAATAATTCAGGTTTTACTAGCTCTATAGGTCTCCCAGAACTACTCAAATCTTCTATGGTAGCCCAAAAGCAACAACAGACAGTACATAAATGGTTTCTTTTCCCTGTGTTCCAATAAAATGTATTTACATAGAGTGTGCTATATTTGGTCTATGGATCATAGTTTGCCAATCCTTGATCTAAAAGAGTTGTTTAGTTTAATACCCAATTCAGAATCAGTAATATATTTTAAATCTGCATGGAAGTAAAATGACATTTGGTCCAAACATAAGTATAAAACTGTGATGTGTGTGTGCATTAATATCGCAAAAAGGGCTAGTTTTTGCTATTATAAATTAGCGTTTCTGCAAGGTATGCATGGGATAAAGAAACAAAGCATCAGAAAAAAATTAGACATGAAAATATTTAACTTCCTTCATGATAATAGACATGTAGTGTTGTACTACAAATGATAAAATTTCTCATCTCTTATTGGTAAGTTCAGAAGCTTAATAGCTACCAGGAAGATGGTACCTCTTTGGCAATCAGTATAGTAATGTTTATCAAAAAAAAAATTTTTTTTATTCTTTAGAGACTAAGACTAGGTCTCGCTATTATTGCCCAGGGATAGTCTTGAACCCATGGATTCAAGTGATTCCTAGCCTCAGCCTCCCAAGTACTTGGGGATTACAGGCACACATCACTGCCCCAGCTTGTTTATCAAAATTTTCAATGGAAGCAATTCAGCACTTTCATTCTTAGGTTTTTATTCCACAGATTTTATAAGAAAGTGTATTAGAGAACTTTTGTAATAGCAAGAAGTTCTGAATAACTTAAATGTTGGAATATAAAGAGGAAATAGTTGCTGAAAATTACCTATCAATGAGTCTGATATATACATTACCCTGTTTTAAGATTTTGCCTAAGTGTTGCCAAAACTAGTCCCCCATGTTGGTTTTCATTTTTAAATGAATTCTAAACATCCTAGGAAAAATCAAACTGTTTTCTCTATTTACCTTAGAATTACAAAGATAGTGATAACCGAATTCTTACTGCTTGTTACCCTAGTTTACCCTAGTTTTACTACCTAGATACCCTAGTGTCTCTAAATGTTATATTTAATCTGCAAATCTGCTTTGCTTATATACAACTTTAATTCCTTCAAATGATGCTGTGTCTTCTGTGCATATATACAATAGAAGGTACAGTTTTCAGACTAAATCTAGCAGGACTGCAAATAATACCACTTTGTCCTTGTTAAATAAAAACTTTAAGGAAGGGAAGGGAAGTAAGTGTAAGGAAATTTCTTTTACCTACAGCAATTTTTTAAATTATTATCTGATAATGTAGTTTCATTTTGCTGTACTTCTGACCAAAAGAAGTTAACTAAAAAGACGCTAATTTATTTCCTTCCTTGTCTTTGTTTCAGTTTCTCAAATCACAGAAGGCCCTGTTGTCACAAGTAGTTCAGGAGCTGGTGTTTTTAAGATGGGGAGATTTCAAGTAAGACAATTGATATTCTCCTTCCTTGCTGAAAGGGCAGTATATGTTATAAAAGTATTGCCTACCTCTTGGGACATAATTGCCACTGGAAAGTTGTATTTCTTTTATATAGCACTTTTAGAGCTTTTTATCATTTTCCTTCTTGCAAATAATAGATGCTCATTGAAACATAGAATACTTAGTAGAAAAAACACTAGATAATCATACCTATCCTCTCTCCCCTCCAAGATTACTCTTTGAATTGTATTTTTTCCATGTATATGTGTGTGTTACCTAAAATTAACCTCGGTTGTTCTCTGAATGACACTTTGTAATTTCTTTCCCTATTAGTTAACCATTTTCCTATTTTAGTCATTAGATTGTTAACTTTCCCAACATAATAAGTGAAGTATAGCAGTAAGCATTTTCATGTATAAGAATATTTTCAATGTTTAGATTTTTTTTCAGTTTTAATATCTGCAGTGAAGATACTGAGTTAGTATTAAATAATACCATGGCATTTTCCCAGCTGTTCCAAAATGAGCATTTCGAAAAAGTTTTTATAAAAATATTTTATAATTTTTTTATGATTTTCTTATAAAAATTTTTATAGTTTATTGATGGCCTGGGTTTGTGTTTGTATATCAATAAGCTAATACAAATCTGGATCCTCCTTTTAGTACTACTTAGTTGTGTTGATTCTTGAAGCTTAACTGTCATTTAACATTTATTAGATTTAATCTATAATTTTTTCTTATTCATAAGCAGCCTTCAGGATCCTATGGTCTGTTACTTATAGTCACTGGATAGGAATCTGAGTCCTTTGCATAACTGAAAAATGAGAATAAATCATGAGAATAAATAATTATTATTAGCCAGCCATGCAGTATCTGCATCTCAGTACAGATAATGTTGCCCGTTGTAGTGGTAATCAATTTATTCTCATAGTCAAAGATGGAGGAACTGTTTAAACAGATAACCAACCTGCTCACTGACTAAGAAATGAAGTGATTTCATTTTTTATGTGCCATGCTAATATTGAATACTGGGAACTTTGTTTTTAATCTCACTTTGGCCTCTTTCCATCAGGTTTCAGTAACAATGGATGATGCTCAGAAAGAGGGTAGTAAAAAGAAGTCGGAAGATACAAAGTCTGTTCATTTTGAATCCAGCACTTCGGAGTCCTCAGTGCTATCAAGCAGCAGTCCAGAGAGTACCCTGGTAAAGCCAGAACCTAATGGGAGAACCCTTCACGGCATCTCTTCAGATATGCCAGATAGTGCCCACAAAATTCCTGCCTCAGAAGCTAGTCAGCCTACTAAGGTTGGACGTTTTCAGGTGACAACTACAGCAAACAAAGTAGGTCGTTTCTCTGTGTCAAGAACTGAAGACAAGATGACTGAGGCAAAGAAAGAGGGACCAGTGGCAACTCCTCCTTTAATGGATTTGGAACAAACTGTTCTTCCTGCTGTGATACCAAAGAAAGAAAAGCCTGAACTCTCTGAGCCTTCACATCTGAATGGGCCTTCTTCTGACCTGGAGGCTGCCTTTTTAAGTAGGGATGTGGATGACGGTTCAGGTAGTCCGCACTCCCCACACCAACTGTGCTCAAAGAGTCTTCCTGCCCAGAATCTAAGTCAGAGCCTTAGTAATTCATTCAACTCCTCTTATATGAGTAGTGACAATGAGTCAGATATTGAAGATGAAGATTTAAAGTTAGAACTGCGACGACTACGAGAAAAGTAAGTTCTCTTTCTTCTGTAAAAGAAATAATGATGCATATTAGGTACTAGCTACTGATTCCTAGGTTAGTATTTTTTTCATTGCAATATACTTATCTCATTGCTTTTAAAGAAAAGGTGATAGGGAAAAGCTAGTTACCAGAATGTGGTTCTCTTTCATTTGTAAGCACCCATAGCATTTCTATTTATGGAACTTCTTTGGCACATTTTTAATTATATGAATTTTTAAAGTATATTCTTACATTTTGCTTTCTATTAGTAGCACTTTTACTGACTAGTCTGCCAAATGAATCCATTGGTGACACAAGTATGGAGATACTGTCAACATATTTCATTGGTCATATTTTACACATTAGGTCAGAATAGCAAATTCAGTGCTCCTGTATTTAGCCTCAGAAGTCAGGTAATCTTTTTTCTCTGACATATCAACCGTGTGTTGTTGGCTTGAAGCTTACTAGAATTTGAACGGAGGGGGTGAGAAAAAAAGAATTTGGCTTAGTAATAGAGGCTAACAAGATGAATTGACAAATTAGAATCTCAGTATACTAGAAATTAGATTAAGTACATTTGTGGAAAATATGAGTAAGTAAATACTTGAGTGGAGGTTAAAAAAATTGTTGTTGATTCTTACTTGAACAAAGATGGTTGTAACATTTTTTTAAATGCTTCGTTATCTTTGTAGACACCTTAAAGAGATTCAAGACCTGCAGAGTCGCCAGAAGCATGAAATTGAATCTTTGTATACCAAACTGGGCAAAGTTCCCCCTGCTGTCATTATTCCCCCAGCTGCCCCCCTTTCAGGGAGAAGAAGGCGACCTACTAAAAGCAAAGGCAGCAAATCTAGTCGCAGCAGTTCTTTGGGGAATAAAAGCCCCCAGCTTTCAGGTAAAATATCCTAGGCTTGGTCAGCCATGAAATCCCATCTTTTGTTTCTACTTTCAACTTTATATATAATTTATTTGACTCTTGTTATTTTTCAAAGGGATTTAGCTATCCTAGTATTCTTGCTTCCTTGACTTTTCTACTCCAATATTTATAGTACCTCTTTTTGAGTTTATAGAAGTAAACAGAGTGAGTATAATAACTGATTCCATCGAAGTCCTTATAGCTAGCTACTGATAGCCCTTCATTATAGTTATTTCCAAGGACAAAATGTTTAAATCTGCCTGGCACCTCATATAATTCGTGTTTCACCAAACTCATGGGCAAATGGGAAAAAATACATTGCTCTTTATTTAGTAAAGTTCAGATAGTTGTTTCCTTTTAATGGATATTTGCAGTTGGGGTGATTGTAATTTTTCATAAATTTTGGTGTATCTTGACTGTTATACCTTGATGAAAGTTTTTATTTGGTTTGTCTGTATCAAATAAAACCTGCTAGTGGTTATAATCAGAGAACTAGTTAAATCTTAATCTCTTGGGATAATAGTTTGTCTATTTTAATTGAAGTAAACTAAATGTTTTTACTCTTTGGTGAAGTTATGGCAATATTAACAGATAACTGGTTGAAAACTGGAAAAATTGAAGAAAGTATATACTTCATTTGCTCTTCAGGTTCGGTATATTGGAGAGCAGTTAAAATGTCTTGGCAACTTTGCATTCTCTGTAAGCTTTCAAAGACCCAGATCTTTTCCTCTAGTTCCTTAATAGAGAAGTGATTGGAAGGGATAACAACTAATTTAGATTCTGATCCCATCTTTGATATACTTTTGAATGGGCTAGTATTTTACTAGTTACTAAAGTATAGAGAAAAAATGAATTTCAAAACAGTTGACTAGTGTTTGAAAGCCACCTATCAAGAAAAATGAACCTGTACCCAGATGATTGTGTCAAACCACTGAACCTCAATTGGAGAAAAATACAATGAAAAAGGGAAAAGATAAGTTATTCTGTAGTTGGCTACAAAATTTTGATGTCTCCTTTGTACTTAATCTGATGCGTGCTTACAAGAAAGACTAAGCAGAGACTGCCTAACAAACCTTTTCATATCATGATCCAGCTTGGTTTTTTATAATAGGATTTAAGTAAAACAACCTTGAAATTACAAAATGAAATTTTCTTCTATCTATTGCATGTTCACTTAGCTCAGACTTTTGAACCACCTAGGGTATCTAAAACTAAAACATCTTTTGAAATAGTTTTCTGTAGTCCTGTTACCTGTTGACTCCTGTTATTCATCATGTCTCCTTTTGTCAGTGAAGCCTTTGATCTTTATTCATCGATAACTCTTAACCAGTGTTACTCACTTGGTGGAACTAGATGGAGGAATAAGAACTGCCTGCTGAGTACATTGGGAAAGCTGTATGTGTTTCCTCATGAGCCTCTTTCTTTTCTCAGGTAACACAACTGGTCAGAGTGCATCTTCAGTCTTACACCCTCAACAAACCCTCCACCCACCTGGAAACATCCCAGAAACTGGGCAGAATCAACTGTTACAGCCCCTGAAGCCATCTCCCTCCAGTGACAACCTCTATTCAGCTTTTACCAGTGATGGTGCCATTTCAGTACCAAGCCTTTCTGCTCCAGGTCAAGGTAAGAAGTCAAAGCAGCCATCACCCAGAAACATATAAATGAAGGTATTGCCTTATATGGGACAAAAAGCTAATAAATAACCTGTTAAGGTAGGTCAGAAGACCAGATGGCTAGAACACTGCCTCTGTATTTTACATTATGGATCTTTGGGCTGCAAGTTGGGGGGTGATTAGATTAGATGGACTCATTGCTCCCATCAGGTAAAACACCCTTTCTGAAGAGATTACAGCAAAAAGTCACACCTGTGACATAGGTGAGTGAATGATGCATTTGGGATTTGGAGCTTAATGCTTTAGTACTACACTGAAATTTCTACAACCAAATTCTGAGGAGGTTTAGCAGTCTCTGAAAGGTAATGCATTCACTGACCAATGTGTACCTTTTTGACCTTTATGTATAGAAATAGCATACTGAGGTTTAATTACCCTGCACTTCAGTTTTCTTATCCATAATCTACTTTCCAAATACAATTTTGTTTCCTAATGATCACTCAAGGTACTGCTGTTGAGGAAGAGACTTCTAATAACATTAGAAGAGAAACTATAAAGAGTTGGGTGTCTGGGTAGAAAAAAGCATGAAAGAAAATAGATAGATAGATAGCATAGGTACTTTTGCTACAATATCATAGAAATAGAGATTGCATTATATCTTCACAAGATGAATGTCCTTACTTGGTAGAGGTGCAAACTAAGCTAGCATTATTCCCACTTAGAAAAGCTTCAGGGATTTGCAGATGGAGGGAACTGAGGCCTAATATTTCTTGTGCTACATTAGCTACCTTTCCCTAGAAGCTTGTTCTTCTGTGTGCCATCTTTAGTGCATTTCACCACTCCAGCCTCAAGTTTCTAACATCTTGTAGTTGTGTTCTGTCTCTTCTCTCTCTGTTCTTCCCTGTTTTTCCCCTCTCACAGGCTGTGCGAAGTTTAACTGTGCATCTGAGCAGGTGACATTCAAACCTGGTGGCAGGAGGACCCGATTTCTGAGTACGCCCTGCTTGGCTCTTTGTGTGTAACACCTTTACTCCTTCCTCGTCCTTGTTTTTCTGCTGCTTGGATCTGATGTTCATGCAGTTCATTTTCATTTGTCTCTTTGTATATCATCTACTTAGAGGCTTGGCTGAACTACTGTTACCCTCAGAAGTTTGGGTCTCTGTTAATTATGATAAAAGATGTAGAAAGAATAGTAGGTGTTTAGAAACTTAAGTAACTTTATAGAAGAATTCCTTTTTCATACCTTCACAGAAGGTAGATATGCTCTCAAGGCTGTATAGACCTCTGGGACATAAGAATACTAATAGCTAAATCCTGTACTCCTGTTAGTACTACCCCTTGCTCTGGCATTAGAAGTGACAGAAAACATTTTGACCACTGATGCAGTTATGTCTGGTTTCTATGCTTTTTCAGAATAGGTTGGAATCTTTTTCTTAGTTAGACCTAGCCATCAGTTGAAAAGGTACAAAGAATGTCATCATAAGGTCCTTTATCACCACTGTCCTCTAAACTCCATGAGATCAGTAGTTTCGAAGGGTTCTGGTGTAGTTATTCTGATAAAACTTACTCTTAAAGACCAGAAGTTACGAAGTAAAATTGGTCTTTTTAACATGGTTATCAGGATTACCCAGCTTTCATTAAAAAAAAAATTCCCAATAGTAACTTATTCAACCTTTCTAGCTCATCTTCCTCATAATACGTAAAATGAAAATGATGCCCATTTTCTAAGATTGTAAAATCAAATAAGATCTCGTATCCAACAGCAGATAGCACTCAGGAAACACATTGTTTCCTCCAGTTAGCCAGTGATTCACCAGCCATAGTAGGTAGGCAATAAATGTATATTGAAATAAAAATTTAAAAGACAAACTAAGTAGAAATCCTTTGCTAGTTTGGATAAAGATCATCTCTGTTAAGACCTCAAACTTCTGATGTGTTTATTGAAGTGCTTTCTTAATGCATGTGCTAACACCATCACTGTGTCTGAGTATGGGTCACAGAGCCTGAGGCCTCATTTATCACTAGCCTAGGGCTATTGGTTAACGAAGAAGATGGAGAGTATTACTCCGTTAGTAGTTTTCCAAGCCTTTTTGATTTTGGTGTACTCAAATCCATAACTTTTTGGTTAGATTAGGCTGGACTAAACATGTTCGTACCTTGGCACTTACACAACATTTATTTGTCCAGCTAGAAAGATAAAAAGACTTTTTATCATCAATAGTAAGAGACAAGTATTTTAGAGAAGAATGTAGCATGTCAGCCCTATGTTAGTTAGCCATCAGTGTCTAAGGGAAGAAGCTGTTTTTGTGAAACACAGTGTGACAGGTACAGCTTCAGATTAGTCAGTAACTTCTTAAAGGTAGGTGATATTACACTGCTATTCAAATAAAAGTAGTTAGAATAGTAACACTTTTTTGAGATCTAAAATGAGAGAGCCTACATCTTTTGAAGGTGATTCAGAATATATAATTGGTGAATAAATCCCAAGAGGTAGGTTTCAAGTAAATATGGAAAGAAAACAGGAGGTGGGGGTGGGAGGGTTTATTAGTTATAGATGCTTTATAGGCTCTCAAAATATATAACAGTTTTGAAAGCACGGCTTGGCTAATGCTTTATTTATGTTCAAAAGTTGCTTGTTTTCCACATACTTGTGAAGATTTTTGTAGAGGGGCAGAGGTTAGTATATATGTTTAGGATGTGGGAATGTGATAACCACTTTAACTGAACTATAAGGATACTTACCTGTCATAGCGCTATTGCATTTAATTGAGTGCTTTTTAACACCCAGCAGGAGAAAGAGAAAGGTGGGACAGGGTCAATGGAAAGACTGCTTGAGTATTTGAAATTCACGCAGTGAGACCTGGGAGACTTTTAGATATAATGATTGGGTTTAGAAATACTTTCAACCAGATTGCAGTTTATCATTTAACAATGTTGAAGATAACAACCAGTTTGGTATATCTTTATCTAACTTTTATAACTAGAGTTCCCAAGTCCTACCAGGCTGTCTCTCCTCCTGCTTTCTCTTGCTGGGCTTTCATGTGCCGTTTAGAAATTCTAAGTATTTTACACTGATGTTTCTTTATCTTTAACACATTGCTCTCTTCTTTGTGCTTCAGGGAAGATGGTGAAAAAAGTCTGTCCTTGCAACCAACTCTGTAGTAATTATCTTTTCTTTCTCTTACTTTTGACCCTTGATCACAAAGTCTGTTATCCATGAGTTTTTCGAAGCTTCATAATGCCCTGACTCAAACTTCATCTGTCTAGTTTTTTGCATCCTTTTCTAATATATTCTTTAACCTGCTTAGTTACTGGCTCTCCTTCCAGATTAAGAAATCACCTCATAGCCAGGCATGGTGGCATGCGCCTGTAATCCCAGCTATGTAGGAGGCTGAGGTTAGGGATCACTAGAGTTCACGGGTTTGGGACTACCTCCAGGCAACCATAGCAAAACCTAATCTCAAAAAAAGAAAAAAAGAAAGAAAAGAGAGAAATCGCCTCATAGTCCCTGCTGTCAGTGATGATCCCTTGTGAACCTTGCTTTATGGTGGTTATGAGTTGATAATGCCCATGAATATGTATAGAGAGATCTGAATGCTTAACTCCTTTGGGAAAGAACCATTAATGACATAATGACTGCTTATGTACCAACTGGAACATAAGCAGTGAACAAAACATACAAAAATTCCATATCCTCACATCACTTAAGAGATGTCTGCTAAATTGGTGAAGAAATGACATTGTCAAGTTTGGATTCTTAGACTAGTGATTTCTCATTAAAGTTCAGGCAGTTAACAACCCAGCAGGCCACCTAGATCAATAAGCAACCTGTATTTAGAATAGCAAGCTGTAAGTTGTGGCTTATAATTGGTTATTAATACTAGAGTTGAAAGAAATGTTATATATGGTAGGGAGAAAAAAATGAATGAATTTTTCATGGTAAAAACACTACTTTTTAGACCTTTTTAGCAGAAAAGGATTTAGAAGTTAGTGTAATCTCTGGAAGGCAGGTAGAATTCTCAGAAATATCTGTATCACCATGTTCTTAGACACTTTATTATTAAATGGATTAAATCCACTAACCATTTCCCCTAGTTTCTATAGACAAATCTGCTTTGCTCAGGAGGTGATTTCTAATCTTAAAGATGTTTATTTTCCCTCTCTAGTTGGGAAATCTGTTTTCAGAAGCCAGAATAAAATTTACTATATGATTGACTCTCCTTCATGGCATAAACTCTCTCAGAATTCAGTATTGTGTAATATAAATGAAATTTGGTTGTAAAGGGGCTTCAGCATCAATGGCAACTAGCATGAGACTAGAGAGGTGTGACTTCCAGCATGAGCTTACTGTGAATAAGTAATGTTCACTTCTGCTGAGCTTACTGTATTTGGCTTTTGACATAGCTCTGTTCATTTGTAATTTGTTACGATCATTTCATTATCGAGGTCATCAAGCAGTAATCATTCAAGAAGGATGACAGTCCTCATGCATGTGATATGCTTGCTTTCTGGATTTTATCATCTTCATGACTGCTCACCCTCATTGCCTGTGCTTCCTACTGTGTCTCACTCTTGCTTTTCCAGGAAGGCTGTTTTCCTGTGCTTTTATCCTTTACCACTTGGGTTTCCTGTGCTGCAGAGGAACTTATTCTCCCTTTACACTGTACATGCAGTAACAATCCCCATGTTTCCAGCAGGCACCAAGAAATGAGCTGATACACACACTGCAGTAGTTACAGGTTTTGCTTAGGTGATAAGCATGTGACCTTCCTTACTCTGCAGCTTCCTCTCAGAATTAACTGTTACTCTAGGACGGATGTGCTTGTATATGCCATTCATGGGTGGTAGGGTATAAACTTGAGACCAGCAATAGATTACAAAGAACTTTTAAATGGCAGAGTTGCTTCAAGTATGCTGCTGTGCTCTGGTGCTGCTTTGATCTTGAAAGCAGGAAATTGTGTTTATTTAGCCCCCAGTATTATATGGGTATCTTAAGGTCTAAAGGGCTCACAACTCATTTTAGTAATTTATATTTATTCTGCAGCAAATGTGAGATCTGGTAAGAAAGGGGGGTGGTGAGGGATTTAAAAAAAAAAAAAAAACAAGACCATGACTCTTCTTTTCCTCTTCCCTAAACCTTGCCTCTCGAATAATCTTCAGTGTGCCCTCCAGCAGAGCCGAAATCAGGCAGGACACAGATTCCTTCTTTCTTACCAAAATATAGAAGTAGAATTCATCATAACCTCAAAGCTTCCCCATCCCCTTTGCACCCCTACCTCAGCTGAATGTTCCTGTTGCTACCACATGAGAGTGCTTGCTCTTTTGGAAAGAGGAGGAGGGGAGTGGGTGAGAACCCTTGAGCGAATTGAAACAAGGACATCTTCAGGAAAACCATATCTTCCTGGAGTTGAAAGATCCAGGTACAACATAAGTAGTCTTCCTCATGAGTAATTATGGTTTTGTATTCCTAGGAAACTAGGAGAGGTTAAAGGCCTAATTCTTCCTAACTTTATGTTCACAAATTCATGTTTTCGGGTCCAACTAAAAAAGTTTTTTTGAACAGAGCCTACTACTCATCACTATATATTAAAGACTGGCTAAAGATTGTCACGTCCACATGATTTGGGAACCCCATCTTTTCCTGGGCCAAGCACCTATCTTTGTGTTCCTTTGATTTCAACTTTACTTCTGCCCCAGTGCACAAGAAATCTTCTTTTGCCCTTCATTTCTGCAATATTCTAAAGCACCTAGCCTCACTGACCGTATCACATCTTCCTCATCAGTATGATGCTAGGACTAGAATACTGCAGTGAATTTCAGTACTTTAACGATGCTATATAAATAGGCAGAAAGAGGCACCTGCCCTTTGTGTCTGCCATCAACCTGAGTTGTTTAGCTTTATCTGCAGCTCCTGAAGAGAGTCTTTTCATTATGCTATTATGCCAAAACAATTGGTTAAATAAGACTTTAGAACCTTCCTTTCTTGCATGGCTTCCCCAGTTGGTCCTCTCCCCATTCTTTGGCTTGATATTCACCATATTGTGCAGTTTTTCCTCTCCCTGAAATTATAATCCACTCTTCTTTTAATGGTTATATTCATTCCTTCTTTGAACTCTAGGGACCAGCAGCACAAACACTGTCGGGGGAACAGTGAACAGCCAAGCTGCCCAAGCTCAGCCTCCTGCCATGACATCCAGCAGGAAAGGCACATTCACAGATGACCTGCACAAGTTGGTAGACAATTGGGCCCGAGATGCCATGAACCTTTCAGGCAGGAGAGGAAGCAAAGGACACATGAATTACGAGGTAAGTCTTCCCCTTTTTGCCTTTTCCTAATATCTCAGAACATAGCAACACATCTGAATCAGAGTTGATTCAAATTACCTATATAACCAGCTAACACTTCATGTTGTAGCTCATGAATTTTAATACTTCTGGAAAACCAAGGGAGAAATCACCCGGGTATCCATGTATTTTTCCTTCCATGAATTCCTATCAGTCATCTCAACTTTTCTTCTTTCCTTTTCTTTCAACACACTGAACTGCCTGCACATACACACATACATACTACTGGTAAGTATCAAAAGCTAATGATTTACTATGAAAGGTTTGGTTTTGGTTTTGCTGCACCATATAAGATTAGAATAATTCCACTCGTAACTGTATTTGAGTATCGCCCATTTCACATCCATGGGTGTTACAAATACACGATATTTTACATGCAATTGTTTTGTTTTCAGGGCCCTGGAATGGCAAGGAAGTTTTCTGCACCTGGTCAGCTGTGTACCTCCATGACCTCAAACCTGGGTGGCTCTGCCCCCATCTCTGCAGCATCAGCTACCTCTCTAGGTCACTTCACCAAGTCCATGTGCCCCCCACAGCAGTACGGTTTCCCAGCTCCCCCCTTTGGCACTCAGTGGAGCGGAACAGGTGGCCCAGCACCACCGCCACTTGGTCAGTTCCAGTCTGTGGGAACTGCCTCCTTACAGAATTTCAACATCAGCAATTTGCAAAAATCCATCAGCAACCCCCCAGGTTCCAACCTGAGGACCACTTAGACCTAGAGACATTAACTGAGTAGATTTGGGGGCAGGAGATGGAATGCTGGGGGGTGGGGGAGGGGAAGGGGGATGGGAAAGTAGCCTATATACTAACTACTAGTGCTGCATTTAACTGGTTATTTCTTGCCAGAAAGGAATGTTTTTAATACCGCTTAGAACCCTCAGAATGGAGAACCTCCCTCCCATCACCATTTATTGGAGTGGGACAAGAAGGAAAGAGCAGCTTTCTTGTGATGGGGCAGCTTCAAACTAAGCTTTTCTATTTATACCCAACATCGAAGGCTGGGAAAGAGAATTGTTTATTAGAAAGCTACTAGAGAGCTCAATGGAAAGCCACACCCCTCTGCATTTTCAAGTGGGTGGAGCTCTGAGTTTTGGTACCCACCCCAAATCCCTTATCCCCTCAAGAATCTAAACCACAGACAAAAAACTATTTGGCTTTCTCCTACCTGGCTCCCCCTTCTACCCCCCTTTTTTTCTCTTTCCTGTACTTTTTTTTCCTTAAGAACCAAGTGAAAAACACCAGGGACTGAGGTTTCAACCCTTTCTTATGATAGGTCATTAGTGCTTTAAGCAAACAATATTGGCAACTTGGACTGCAGCATTAGCAATTAGGAAAAAAAAATTAAGTTCCCTGCGGACATGTAACTTTGCCATCAGTTTTGATGTGGAAACACTGTGATATATAAATGTTGTTGGACAACAGTAGTTTTAAGAGTAAAATATGAAAGGTTTAAAAAGTTGGAAAAAAAAAACTAGCTCTGTCCTATACTTATTGAGACACTTTAACTTTTTCCTTTGTATTTCCATTGTATTAGATAAATAAATGTGAATGTAAAATTGTATAAATTACTGTACTTGAATACTTCTGTTCTCCCAGTATTGCTTGCTGGATATTTTAGTGCCTTGGACTTATATTGCTTCTGCCATTAGCATCAAATTCTTATCAGATCCCAGATCAGTGAAGGGCATGTGGTCCATGTGACCCCAGCAGTGGATTATACCAAAGGGAAATTGAAAGAGGTGGGTTTGTTTTTTGTTTTTTTTTTTTATTCAACAATTTTGTCTAGAGCAGGTGTAAGATGTGCAGGGTGAGAAGTTGACATCAGTAGCTGAAAGAAAGTTCTGTTTCAGAACAATGAGAAAGGGGTGTGGAAACAAAATTGGGCAATTTAATAAAAGACTAAGGGGTGGTGTGTGATAAGTGAAAGAAAAAGACTAAGGAATGGGAGAACAGACTTGTTTTAAGATATGTGATGCCTGGCAAAAGGTTGCTATAAACCTTACTTGAGCTGGGCTTAAACAGATAAGACCTTGAAGGAAGGACTGAATGAATTAAAGGGAAAGGGCTAGGGGTTAGTTTTATGATGGGAAATGTGATAGTGAAAAGTCACAGATGGAGAAAGTTGCTCTAAAAAAAAAACTGGATAATTTCCTCTTGTTGAACATGTACCATGCATTTCCTAGCTTGGGGTATCTATTATGTGGAAAGTGGACTCATGTCTGAATGAAGCATTGTAGGAAAGATTGCTATTCTTACCCATTTCCTGTATGATATCCAAAGGTTGCAGGATCATAATCTCTTACACCACCTCTATTTCTAGAACTGCAGCTGATATTTTCACATTTTCATATAAACTATTCCCCTTAAATAATAACTGCAACCAATCAGTATTATGTAGTACAGTGCCTAGTTTTAATGGGCAAAGTTCTGTTATTTCAGAGCTTTCAGGACATACTCTTCTAATTGGCTAAGATTGGGATCTCTGTTATCTCTGAAGATTGGAAAAGACTTAAAATTTTTGGGTGCTTCTTCTCTTGACTCGAGTTAGGAAATTGACATTTCCAACCTCTTACCCACCTCAGCGGCACATCCCAGGATTCACCACATTAGGAAGAGCCTGGTTGGCTATTCTGTCTTATGTCATTCCTTTAAGTTAGCTTAGGTCCCAGTGATACTAATAAAAGCCGAAGGTATTAGGAAGTAAAAATGAAAAGAGCAGGGGTTCTATGCCCCGCTTCAAAATTGTTTACTTATTTATTCTCTGCTTACAATGTTTAGGAAAGATGTAAGGATAGCACAAAGAAGGTGCTACATAAGTGAGAAACGTCACCTAAGAATTAAAAAAATACTTTTTTTTTTTAACCAGAGGAACGAGGGAGCCAAATGCAGCACATTTTATCATTTTGTTGTTTTGTTTAATAATTGTGAAGTCTCTTCACTCACACACACAAAGAACTGGTTTTATTTACTGTTGATTTTTTTTTCCCTCCTGTGGATGAAATAATTGAAGCCTAGAGGAATGAACTAGTGCTACTGAACTGTTTAAATTATTTGTGTTAATAGTACACTTTGAGTATCTTTTCCACATTAAAAAAAAATCTTTCTGATTTATAAATGTTTTCCTTACATTATTTAACAATGTACACTGTTAAAAAAAAAAACAAATAAACTGAATTCAAACCTTGGGGGTTTCTCAGCAGCCGTTAATTGTACATTTTGCACTAACTCTGGGTGTTGCGCTTCTTGTAAGATTGCGCTTTGTGCTTCAGTTTGTTACCTTTGTAGACTTATTTAATGAAACCATTCAAATAAACCAAACTTGCTTTTGTTGAGGTGTGGGATTTCATTTCCAGCAAATTCATGTTCTCATTTAGCTCATTTTGAATTGTATACAATTTATGATTGGATTCTTAACCCAGCAGCTTTTTTTATAGTCCTAGTTAGAGTTGAACTAAGATTATGGTACAAACTATATTTTTTCTAAAGAAGGTATCAAGATGGAAAAGAAGAGTGTATGACCTAACCTATGCCATAGAAAGAAGGGAAATCCAGGTAAGCTACTGTCTCTTGATCTTCCAGAGGAACCGGAATAATTGACTTCCTTCCTGTAACTTTATCTCAGGTTCATAGCTTTCCACAAAAGTTTCTGTAATCCAAAACATAAGTCACTGCTTCAAGATTAGGTAAAAGTCATAGCTCAAAACCATCAAATTTTGGATTCGTTACAGAGTAAAAAGATTGACTTTGCTTTCTCAAAATGCCTTTTTTTGGTCTTGGAGATCACTATTTCCTTGAAAGGGAAAAAATGCAGGAAGATATCAGAAACATATAAACAAGATTAGTATAAATGAAGATTATAGGCTGGGTTAATATAAAATAGTAAAACACCACTATAGCATTTATTCTTAGCATGATACACAGTACAGGCACTGAGGTTCCAGACCACTGCAGAAAGCTAATTATGCAATAAGGTGACTCATAAATTTGTTTGCCAGTGCATATAAAAATTGTTTATATGTTAAGTGTGCAGTGCTATTAAAACTTAGGAAACAAAATACACACCTTAAATACTTTGCAGAAAAAAAATTCCATCATCCGAGCCGTCAGCCAGTTTTAATCTTTTGACTCGTGGAGGGCCTTGATGTTGATGACCACTGACAGGTCATTGCTGAACACATTGTTGGTTGTTGAAGGGCAAGGTGGCTGTGGTCATTTCTTCAAGGCACAATGATTGACTCCTTCCTTATCTATAGTGTGTGATATTATAGCAATGATAGTGTTTTACCCACAGTAGAACTACTCTCAAATCCAACCACTGCTTTATCATCTAAGAATTTCCTAGGTCTTTCGTATCATTTTAACAGTGTCCACAGCATATTCAACAGAGTCCAGAAACCTACTTTGCTCATCCATAGGAAGCAACTTTTCATTCATTTTATCATGACGGTGCAACACTTACAGCCTCTTCATGCTCCACTTCTGATTGTATCTTAATGTTTCCACCACGTATTCCACACTAATGTCTTGGGCCCCTCAAAATCATGCCAAGAGGGTTGCAATCAACTTCCAAACTCTTATATTCCTTAAAGTAAAAACTTGAAAATCAGAATTACTCCTTGATCCCTGGGCCACACAGAAAAGATGTACTAACAGGCATGAAAGCAGTACTATTAAACATCCTATTCAGCGTTCTTGGGTGACAAGGTGCATTGTCGAGTAATATTTTGAAAATAGTCTTTCTGAGCAGTAGGTCTCCATGGAAGGCTTAATCAGTAAGTCATAGTGTAGTTAAGACTTAGCTGTCATCCAGGCTTTGTTGTTCCTTTGACAGCACAGACAACAAATAGATTTAGTGTAATTCTTAAGGGCCTTAGGATTTTCAAAATGGTAATTGAGCACTGGCTTCAACTTGAAATCACCCAGGTACTTTAGACCTTAAGAAGAGTCAGCCTGCCCTTTGGTACTTCAGGCATTTTCTGTGTAGTGAAGGACTTGGAACTTTAAACAAGTCCTATGTGGCAACTTCTAATATAAAGAAGTTTCAAAATCTGCTTAATTGCAGCTACTCTCATCAGTGATGTTTGATTTTTTTTTGAGGCTAGGTCTTACTATGTTGCCCGGGGTACCCAGACTCAAGCAATCCCCAGCCTCAGCCTCAAGTAGCTGGGATTACAGGCTCACACCACCACACCCAGCTATTTTTTGAAACTAGGTCTCGCTATTTTGCCCCGGTTGGGTTTCAAATGCCCTAACTCAAAACGATTCCCAGTCTCATCCTCCCGTCCTAGGCTGGGATTCCCAAAACGATTCCCAGTCTCAGTCACGCACCACTGTGGCTGAGACTTCTCATTAGTGATGTTAGCAAGATCTACTTCAGCACTTGCTGCTTCACCTTGCAATTTTATGTTATTTTGTTGCTTCTTTCCTAAAGTTTCATAAACTGTTAGCTTCAAACTTCTTTGTTCTGGATTGGCTTTGGCTTAAGGTAATGTGGTTGGTTTGATCTTCTTTCTAGACCATTTAAATTTTTCACCAAAGCAGCAATAAAGCTGTTTTACTGTTAGAATTTGTGTGTTGACTAGAGTAACAGTTTCCTTCAAGAATTTTTCCTTTGCATTCCTAACATGGTTAACTGGACCAAGAGACCTGACTTGGCCTATCTTAGTTTTCAAATATGCTTTGAGAACCAAAATTTCTAGCTTTTGATTTAAGGTGAGAAATATGCAGATCTTCACTGTAACAGTTCAATTTAAAGCCCCAGAAAAGGGAGAGAGGGGACAGCTGATGGACATGTAAGACCACATTATACGGCACAGTGTATCATTCTCCAAAACAATTACAATAGTTACATCACTGATCACAGGTCCAGTATATCAATGGTAGAACTAATAATAATGAAAAGTTTATGGTATTGTGAGTATCACCAAATGTGATAGACCCAAAGTAAGTACATACTGTTGGAGAAAGGATGCTGATGGACCTGCCTGACAAAGGGCTGCCACAAACTTTTAATTTGTAAAAAGACAAACATCTGGAAGCACAGTAAGAGAAGGTATACCTGCATCATACAGACAACATTAAAAACATGACGCCTTAAAGTCAAGAAAGCAGGGATTACAGCCAATTGGCAGCTTAGAAGTGGTGCTTATACTGCTTAAGGGCAAATAGCCATTAGTGATTCCTAAAATTTCTCTTTATTAACATAATAGTTCAGGAATCAATAGTGAAAAGCCTCAAGTCCCAAAGAAGGATATTTAATCTCCCCCACAGCAATGTGTGAGGCCTTTTAAAATACAAGTGCTTGTTTTCTAATGGCACAGCTTTTTCGGCACTGTTACAATAAAATTCTCTTTTAAAAAAGTTCAGAATGGAGTAAGGGTAAGTTCTTGGAAACAGAACTCATTCCATAGGAATGATGAGCAAATTTATGACCAAAAACTTTTCTAAAGTCTCTGTGACAAGTCTAATAATGTGGCTTGAGCATCACCTAAGATGGATCCAGTTTCCTTTTCTTCGTATCTTGGTTTTTCCTGTAGGAATCACAGTTTCCTATGGAAGATTAAAATCATTTCAATATAGCTGTAATGTTTTTAAAATAAGGAAAATAAGACAGTCATTTCTGAATGGGGTTATTTAATAATCACAATTTATATTCACTTCAATAAGTCCAGAAATGATCACTGTCATGAGAAAGATTCCATCTGGTAACTCCACACCACGGTGTGAAAACACAGGGGATAACACTTATAGTAGGAAAAGCTCTTAAAGCAGTCATGCCTACATATTCTACTGTTAAGGGCCAAAGAGGTTTATGGCTCAAATTGGTCCCCAAAGTTAAGTTTCTGACTTAAACAAATTCTCTTCCATTTCCTCACCGGTGTGATTATGTGATTATACCAGTGTGATTCTGTTCAGCTGCTTAAAATGAAATATAATTCTTCCTTTGAAATTCACAGTATTAAACCCAGATTCTCCCTTCAATTTTTGTTCCTAAGCAGTTAAGTACCTGTTACGTTTTGGTTAACACTGTGAGTCTGGGGGTGCCAGTGTTCAGAGTTCACTTGTGGATTCTGGTGGCAAAAGCTTTGTAAGGTTCTGTTCTGGGTCATCATCTGATTTTTCACATCTGGAATGGCCGAGACCTGGGGGGTGTCCAGTCTTGACAAGGGCTTAGCAACACTGTCCCAAGTATCTGGAGTCATATCCCACATTTCAAGACTATCTTAAAAGAGATCATAGGCAAATAAAGCATCAACAAAGAGGTCTTGTCACATAAAGCAGTGGGAAAACTGATGCTTAAAATCCCATCTCATGAGCGTCATGACAGTTTTTGGAACTAAAAGTACACAGAAGTTTCTCAGGTTAGAACAATACAGATGCTGAATATGTGCTAACAGAACTTCGATCAATCCATTTGAGTTCTCTCTTTCCAAAATTTAATGGGAATGAAAAATGCACAGAAGGATTGTTATGCTTCTTTTTAAGAAGTATCTGTGTACAGCACAGTAACTTTACAAGCACTTAACAGGTATTTGCGATGTATATGTCATTCCTATAGCCCTACTAACCTGTGAAATCCTTCTCAGCAGGTGGTTCTGGAACAGCAGTTACGGGAGTGCTGTGCTTCACAGGAGGCAAAGTAGGTTCTGCTATGGTTCCCAGGAGACAAAGGGCATTGGAGCACATAAGTCAATTGGGAGAAGGAGCAGTTCAGAAACATAAAACTGCCTGAGGTTGCGCTCACTCCCAGCACAGCCAGCTTCCTGCATCCCAGTTCTACCTAGAGATCTATATGAAGTTTAAAATGACTATATTTTTTTTCCTATGCACCAAATTGGGGAAGAAACGAGTTCATTTCTCCTATGGCAACAATCTGTCCTATTTTTGCTTTTCAATGCTACAACCCTTCAATTTTGTTCAGACAAAACTGTAAGCAGAAACTTAATACGTAAACAGTGGCTCTGGCTGGCAGATGCAGATTGGAGTAAAGTCCTGAAGACATTCTCCACCCCTCACCCCTGGAGTTTCTGTAGTGGTTTGAAAACCAAACACCTAGAATGATTATTACTAATGACATCACCAGTACACTCATTTATTGGGTTTTTTCCCCCTACATTAATTTCAAACATGAAGCAAGGCTTTGCCACTTCACGATTCTTTTTTTTTTTTTTTTTTTTTTTGAGACTAGGTCTCGCCATATTTTGCCCATGGAAGTGCAGGCTCACATTGCCCTGGGTACCATGTACTCAAGCAGTTCCCAGGGAGCCAAGATTACAGGCACACACCACCACACCCAGCTATTTTTTTTTGAGACTAGCTCTGTGTTGCTCCAGGCAGGAATTGAACCATGACCCCCAGACCCAGTTCTACACATCATGATTCTTAAGAAAAAGCTAGACATAAGTTCATTTGGTCTAGAATAAGCCCTTTCTTCATTTTTACTCTGGGAAACACTCTCAAAACTACATCTACTTCCACTGAATCAGGACTCCGAAATAAAGATCATGGATAAACTGCTGGGCGCGGTGACGTATGCCTTTAATTCCAGCCTTGGGACGCTGACACTAGGAACTGCTTGAGTCCACGGAGTTGAGACTGCTCTGAGCAACATAGCGAGACCTAGTCTCAAAAAATAGCTGGGTGTGGTGGCATGCACCTGTAATCCCAGTTACCTGGGAGTCTGAGGCTAGGGATCATCTGAGCCTGTGGGTTTGGGACTACCCCGGGCAACATACTGACACCTATTCTCAAAAAAAAAAAAAAAAAAAATCATGGATTAACTGCCAAAAGTTCCCATTATTTTCAAACCAAATTTGAACTTGTATTCAAACTCAGCTCATAAACATCAAGAGGCTTTCTAATGCCAAGATAGCCAAGGTAAAGCAGGAAAAAAGAGTCTGCATCCTGAAATTTATAGTTCCAGCTTATCTTAAAGGCTCAGTAGATTTAGATGTGGGGTATGGGGAATTGCATGGGCAGGATTTCATTATCATAATTTCTTGGACTTATGTATCCTGTATTTTGGCTTGAGAGAAGTCTTCCTGGTGTCTGTTTGGAACACCCATACTAGTCCTGGTGGGGGACGAGGTTGCTCAATTGACTATCCCATCTCCTTCAGAACACACATCTCCATAGCATCTGCTCCCATTCTCTCATACCATGACCCTTCATTTCCACAGGTGGAGCAGTTAGCTGATCTTGCTGCTGTTTCTCCATTTGTTCCCGGAACTGCTGCTGCAACTGTTTTTGCCGGAGCTTCCGCTGGTAGGTGGCATCACTCTGCACCTCAGAGGAAGTGGGGCATCTGCATCATACAGCAACAAATGAAAGTGAGTTCCTAAGTTAACAAGAGTAGTCCATCCCTGTGGAGCACATAGGTCATCTTGCTGGCTCTAAAAATAGGGAGATGGAAGCAGCAGAGGAAAGGGAGGAAACATGGACCCTTTACCTGGAGCTGGTATCCTTATCCTGTGGTCTTACAATATGAGGATCATCTGAGTGGCTGGATTTACAAGGGGAGGTCACCTCTTGTAGTCTCTGTGGTCTCAGAGCCATGTTCTGTTTGCAGCTGCTATATCTCGCTTGTTCCACAGCTGGTTCAAAATCTTGTCTCTTTGCATTAGTTAAATCTACTTCAAGGGGCAACTAACAAGGGGAAAAAGGCAAAGTGACTTCTTCAAAGAACTTTTTCCTGCCTTCAAGATCTAGATTTCTAGAAAATGGTATTAAACAATCTGATCCATCACTCCGTCTAGGACCTGACAAACTGAGACAAAGGAGTCACAACTTCAGGTAATATTTTTGACTATATGAGAAATGTTTGTCTACTGTATACCATTCTGTTATTAGTGAAATCTTGATAAAAAGGAATCTTAATTTACTTCTGACTTAGAATGTATGTGCCATAAAATCTAATTTGAATCTTTCCTTGACAAGTGGGTCTGTCTGATGATGTATACTTTGTTTTCTAAATAAATGATTAGGTGTGGTCTTTGTGAAGGCCTGCCTACATTTTCACTTTCTGCCAGGACCTCCACCTGCAAATACACCACTAATCACTGAAAAAAACGCAGGTGTGTGTGGCACCCTCCAGTGTCCTGCAGATGACAGGAAGTAGAAACCTGAAAAGCACTGCTATACGTTACCAGTCAGAGCTACAAAGAATCTCCCACCTCAGAGTCATATCAAAATGTGAACAGTAATTTGTGTAGTTCATGACACACAAACTATTTTACTTCCAGTACTACAGAAACCCAGAACTTTTTCACTTGGGAGAAACTTATCTCTCAATTGACAATACTAATACTGACAGCAATACTAAGGGATTAAGATAACTACCATATGAAAATTATATGGAATTTTTGACTCATGCTGCAAAATAATTGACTAAATCAGAGCAGAAATAAATGCAATAGTAAAAAAAAAAATAGAAAATATCAATAAAACTGATAGCTGGTTCTTTGAAAAGATAAAACTGACAGACCTTTAGTTTAAGGGGAAAAGGAGAAAGCACAAATAAAATCAGAATTAAAAGAAATTATAACCAACACAACTGAAATACAAAGAATCATAAGAGAATCTGAACAATTTTACATCAACAAACTGCAACCTAGAAGAAATGGAAAATTCCTAGAATCACACAATCTTTCAAAACTCAAAAATAAATAGCACATCTAAAACAGCAATTACTAGTAAGGAGAGTCAATCAAGCACACCTCACCCCAAAATAAAAGACCAGGATCAGATATAATTCTAAAACTCTTCCACAAAATTGAGGAAAGTACACTTCCAAATTAAGGAATTCATGAAGTCATCCCCACCCAAAAACCAAAACCTCTAAATGAGGAAATTACAGGATGATGAACATAGAGAGCAAAATATTTTCAACAGAAAACTAGCAATCCAAATTCAACAATACATTAAAAGGATCACACACTATGATCAAACAGGATTAACTCAAGGATGGCTTAACATCTGCAAGTCAACATGATACAGCCAATATATCACATCAACACAATGCAGGACAACAGATAGGATAATCTCAGATTATTATGCTGAAAAAGCATTGACAAAATTCAACATCCGTTTATGATAAAAATTCTTAACAAAGTGGATATAGTGGGAACATAGTTCAACATAATGAAAGTCATATATGACCAGCTCACAGCTAACATACTCAACAGTGAAAAGTTTGATCCTCTAATATCAGGATCAGGATCAAGACAAGGATGCCAACTCTTGTCATTTTTATTTGCCATAATATTAGAGATTTGACCAAAGTGAGTAGGCAAGAAAGGAAAATAAAAAGCATCCAAATTGTAAAGAAAGAAGTAAAATGTCACCATATGCTGATATGGTTTTATACACAGAAAACACTAAGATGCCACTCAAAAAGTATTACACTAAGAAATTAATCCAGCAACATGGCAGGATACAAACCAATATACAAAAGTTGGTTGCACTTCAAAAATGAACTATCAGAAATAGAAATAAAGAAAACAATCCTATAATACCTCACACCTGTGTGGACGCCATTATCAAGACATGAGATGACTATTTGGTGAGTATGTGAGGAAAGGAAAACCCCCAACACTGTTGGTGAAAATGTAAGCTGGTACAGTTACTACTGGTGGAAAACATGGAGATTCCTCAAAAATTAAGACTAGAAATACCATATGATCTAGATGTTTCTGAGTATCCCGAGGAGTAAGAAAATATTGATTTGAAGAGATACATACACTCCTATGTATACTGCAGCACTATTTACAATAGCTGATATTTGGGAATAGCCTAAGCACCCATCAACAGGTGTGTGATATATAAATATATGTAAGCGTGTGTATATATATCTGTATATATATGTATAAAAACATGAATAAAATACTACTCAGCTATAAAAAAGGATGCAAATGTTGCAACATCAATGAGACTAGAGTATATTATGCTAAGTGAAATAAATCAGAGAAATCCATACTGCATCATTTCATTTGCTTACAAGAATGCTTACAAGAATGAAGAGTTGGAAGTGAGCAAAACTGATGGAGATCAAGAGGTACAAACTTCCGTAACATGTTACTGCAAATTTGAAAGTTGCTAAGATGATAACTAGACTTATTGTGATCATTTCACAATATATACAAATATCAAATCATTACATTGTGTGCTGAAACTAAAATAATGTTATATGCCAATTATATTTCAATTTAGAAAGAAAAAATAGAAAATAACAAGTGTTGGCAAGGATGTGGTGAAATCAGAAAGCTTTTGCAATGATGGTTGGATTACAAATTGGTGTAGTCATTAAAAATCTAATATGGAGATTTCTCAAAAATAAAAACCTGTAACTACTATATGATTCAGGAATCCCATTTCTGGATATTTATTGAAAACAACTAAAAACAGTTATTGAAGAGACATCTGCCCACCCATATTCATAACCGCACTATTTATGACAGTCAAGAAATGGAAGCAACCCAATGTCCATCAGTGGATGAAAGGAAAAAGAAACTGTGGTGTGCATATGAATGCTGTACACATGAATGTGGTGTACATATGAATATGGTTCAGGCTTAAAAATGAAGGAAATTCTGATATGTATTACAATATGGATAAAGTTATAGTATCATTATGCTAAGTGAAATAAACCAGTCACAAAGACAGGCTAGGATAGAAGGGAATTGTCTCGTGGGTATGGAGTATTACAGGATAAAGTTCTGCAGATATATTTCATTACTGAATTTTATTCTTAAAAATGGCTAAAATG
The DNA here is from genome assembly GCA_004024945.1 of Uropsilus gracilis. NCBI lineage: Eukaryota > Metazoa > Chordata > Mammalia > Eulipotyphla > Talpidae > Uropsilus > Uropsilus gracilis. The sequence goes on along the minus strand of PVHY01003606.1, from coordinate 64,922 downwards.
ACAAATTTTGTTATTTTTTTGTACCACTGTAAAAGAAAGAAAAGAAAAAAAATCTACAACTAATATCCCTCATAAACTGAGATGCAAAAACCTTGGACAAAATGTTAGCAAACTGAGTCAAAAATGCATTTTTAGAACAAAAAAGTAATGGAGTTTTGACAGTTTTGACCAACTGACACTTACTTCTATCAGGGCTCCACAAGAAAAAGAAATCCTCAAGCACAAGATAGGGAACACTACCCTGTGTGGTGGTGCTGTACAGACCTCAGAGAATACCACAGATGAAACAGCCACACTGCACCAAGCAACAGGAACATTCCGGAGCTCAACTCAGCCCAGGTCAAGTATGACTCAGGGATACTCAACTCCAGAACCCCATTCTTGAAAGACAAATGCTCAGATCACAAAGGAGATACACACCTTCAAGATAGGAGAGCCAAGGGAAAGCAAGAAAGTTGAACAGAGGAGTACAGAGTACTTGTAAGAAATGACAGTGGTGCTCCTGAGAGCCACATGCTCCTTTGAGGTTTTACAGGCTGTTCCCAGTCACAATTCTCTCCATGTGAGAGGTAACAAAAGCTCTTTAGGCTTCCATTTTTTCATTGTAAACTATGATAAAATGTTCTTGTAGTTCTGCATTCAAAGAAGTCTGGAGTATATATTCCAAACCATACTATTCATAGCTGATTCACTTCTTTTCCTTACATTCCCAAATACTCAAAGTTATATTGTCTTTATGGCAAGACATTCCATTCATCCGCTTCTAACATACCTGGCGTGGAAGCTTGTTTAGTGACCTCAGATAATCTTTATCCAGAATACAATTTCCAAGTGCATTCCCAAAACTTCTGAGGGTAAAGGAAGAAAAAGTGAACAAGGATTAAGAATTATTACATATAAATGTCAGAGAACATGAGTAAATTTGCTTCTCAACTGCAAAGAAGAAATGGACTCTAAAATGCATGCTTTTTTTTTTTTTTTGCACTGTATTCAGTCCTGAGAATATAGCAAAGAGCATTAAGTCACAGATCACTCCCTTCAAGGAGGGGCAGTAAGTATAAAAAGACATCTGAAAAAACTACAGTAGCTACCTCCTGGTACAGAGCACAAGCTCCAGAGCAGAAAATTTTTTCTCTTCCCCAAGCACTGCTCCAATTTCCCAATAATAGTGGGCTATATGCAGTTAGGGGCACAATCCTCCATGACTGAAGTTCTTTACTTGGGATATACAGACTCCCCCAGAGGTTACGGTTTTACAAATTTTTAGTGCATGTTTACATGTATTTCACTTCAATTCTCAATATATTTATGACACAAAAAAGATTTTAAACCCTTCTCTATAACAAAAATAACTATGTCACTATAATGTAGAACTGTATAGGAAGAACTAAAAAGAGAATTAAAAAGCTATCTGTTCTCATGTGGAAAGATCTCCAGGGTATTACCAAGTACAGGAAAGAGAAATAAAAAATGAAGTAGAGAATATACTACTCTACCATTTATGCCTAAGCATAATGAAGCACTGGAGGAAGAGTGGAAAACAAGGTAGACAAGCACTGCACTGCGTGGGAGTAAGACTTGGGCTATTCTGACTAAAACATATGAATGTATTACTTTAAAAAAATATACTGCTCTGAAACAAAAGCTGAAATGAAGATGTCAGATTCCAGTCCTATTTTGCTTACCTCAGTGCTCGCTTTAGCCCATCTGTCACGGCCTCCTTCCTTGCCTTCTCCAAAGACAAAGCTTTTGACTTGAGGCCCTCACTAACACCATAGCCTACATCTTCATGATAGGAACCATCCTGGGATAAAAAAGCAGTTCAGGTCATGTCACTGGCCCCACAGTTCTTATTCTCAAGCTGCAGTGCTCAAATGGGCCTATGCTGGTCCCTCTGATCTGGAGGAATGTGTTCAAGAGCCCCCATGGATACCTATAACTGTATATACCTATACTGACCCTTCATACACTAATTTTTCCTAACCTTACATATATGTATGATTAAGTTTAATGTATACATTAGGCAAAGTAAGAAAATAATTACTGGTAAAATAGAATTAGAACAATACACTATAAAAGCTATGTGAATATTACACATAATATTTTTTCAGACTACAGTTGGGCATAAGTAACTGAAAAGTGCAGAGGGTAAAACTGGAGTAGGGGAGACTACTGTAGATGTCCCAAAGGCTTGCTACAGGGCACATGGACTCTCTGCCACAATTTCCAGCACAATTTCCTAGACCTAATCTAAGAATTATGCCTGTGGTCAAAGTATCCAGACAACTGTCCTTCCCCACTTCCTCTTTTACATAAAAAAGGCACATAGCCAGGCACGGTGGCTCGTGCCTATAAGCTTCACCCTATGAAGCGGCCAGGGCTAGGGATCACAGTTCGAGTGCCGCCTGTGGCCCATAGCGAGACCTAGTTCCAAAATAATACAGCTGGGCGTGGTGGTGCGCGCCTGTAATCCCAGCTACCTGGGAAGCTGAGACTGGGGATTGCTGTGGTACCCTGGGCAACATGAGCCTGCGGTTCCACGGGCAAAAATAGCGAGACCTAGTCTCAAAAAAAAAAACAGAAAAAAAAAAGAAACATAACCCACCCCAAGTCCATGCAATTCCCCAAAGTAGTAAAACCCCCTGGGGCATCAAATAAAGGAAAAATGAAATTCTGTATTTCATATTTTTCATAAATATTTAACAGACTAATGACTGAATAGCAAGCCCTTTCATAAACCAGATGCCGTCTGTTTCTTGCATTTTACCAATAGTGAAGGTGAACCTGACTGAATTGTTGGCTGTTAAGAGAACTGATGTTTGATGATAGCACTCAGTTTTGAAATGCAACAGAAAGCACTCAAAGAAATGACATTATAAAAAAATATATCCATTCTCAATCTGTAAGATTTTTTTCAGTACTGTTTATAAAAACAAGAACAGAATTAATGCTGAAAAGTTCAAGTTTAGGAAGAAGTAATGTTGAACTCTGGATATATAAACTGGGGGAAAAAAGTCTCCCACATCATTATGTAATGTATTTTTTGTAAAATTTCACTTTTTTTTTTTTTTGAGGCTAGGTCTTGCTATGTCGCCTGGGGTACCACAGACTCAAGCCATCCCCAGCCTCTGCCTCCCAGTAGCTGGGATTACAGGTACGCATAACCACACCCAGCTATTTTTTGAGACTAGGTCTCACTATGTTGCCCTGGGTGGGTCTCAAACCCATGGACTCAAACAATTCCTAGTCTCAGCCTCCCTTCTTAGGCTGGGATTAAAGGCATGTGCCACTGCGCCCGGCCCAAATTTCACTTTTAAGTATAAAAATTCTTTGTTTCTTTAACTTAAATACAATTAATACCTAGAGCTTAAGGTCACTGAAAATTTACTAAAAAATTTAATTTATATACACATCACATACTTCCTTACCCACTCACAGAGGCAAAGACATATACTAAAATTTTTGTATATGAAAGATTTTGTATATGAAATATAGTATATGAAAGATTATTGGTCATAAATACATATTCTCTTACGACAAAAGTCAACGGACAATAGGATGGAAATAGCTTCAGAGGAAACAATGTACAATTATTGACAATTACAGAACAGCTTGTAAGGAAAAAATATATAGATACCTTGCTCAATTTCTTTTTAAATGGATGACAGTATTTAATCTCCTATAGTATTTAGAATCTATTGGTACATTTTAAAAAGATGCAACCGATTTATTTTAGAATGTCAGATTTCACAATATGCCAAATATATGTCCTTGTAACTAAATTCCTAGTGAAAACTTTTAGTGAAAACTTTTCCCTTACAAATATGCAAGGGAACAGTTTTTCAAAATTCCTTTGTGAGTTTGAAGGTTTCCACACCACCTTCCTAAGGAACACCAAGACACAGCTTTGGAGCGGAGCTCTCTAGCTTGGCTGTGCCATGACCATTTCTCTGCTGCTCCTATCTCTTCCCACCCCATCAGTCCCTGTAGGCAGCAGGTCTACACCAACACCCTCACCTTTAACTGGACTCTCACAAATGCACAGACTCCCACGTAGAACTTGCCATTGTTAAGGTCAACAAAATCTAGGAGTGGGAAAGAGAATCAGTTGAAAAAAATACTGATTCCTGTGCTAACCCATATTCTTCGTACAACCAAATACACCTACTCTGCATCCTGGCCCACAGAATACTCCGATCAGAAATCAGACAATGTCAAAGTAAGGGATATAAAGAAGTCACCACTACCAGGAGGGATACTCACCCACATTCTGCTGTGTGATAGAGTGTGCCCAGCCATTGTAACCAAACATTTCATTGGCCAGATTAATCACCCTGTGACCCTCAATATAACACACCTGGAAAAAATTTAGAGGAAAAAAATTAAAATTCCTTGCCATACTTAAATATGGATCAAAATTTGATGTATTCCTTCCCAGCTTTTTAGGCAAAATTACCCTTAAACATTCCAGGGAAATTTTCAGTAAACATATTTCAAAGATCTTCTAGAAAGAGCTTATATTCTATCTGAGGGGAGGTACTACATTCAAATAGGAAAGACATCCATTCACCTAAGTTTCAAAAAAATTACAAACCTCAGGTTGACATATTTTGAAGACCGAAAACATACACCAAAATCAAAATTTGAAGGAAATGGTAAAAGAAACATTTTTGAAAGCTAGTGTAAAAATAGGATGGCAGGTGAGTAAGTCTCAAGAGAATGTTTGGGTGACTTCAGATGACAATGGAGTTTGGAGTCCATGCCTCCCAGAGACAGGATACAATTAGAGCCAACAAGAAACCTGACTCCATGGGTGCCCAGAGGTATTGGCAAGATCACATGAGCAGCATATGAGCACCACTTTTCAGACAATAACCTCTCCTACCTTCTGCCCTCCTCCAGCCATGCGGCTACTTATGTATTCTGGGCCCAGCCTCTGCCTCAGAGCATTCTGAATGGTCTGGTACTCTTCTGCTGTGTACTGGTGCTACAACCCAGAAAGGGACAGTTAGAGCGACATTTACCATTCCTTACATTGGCGTCTCCAATGTTTTGATCTCTAACCCCTTTACATTGAGGACCCCAAGAACTTTTGTTTATGTAGGTTATATCCATCACTATTAAGAATTAAACCTGAGTAATCTTTTACAGCATGCTGTTCCCAAGGCATCAGACTAACTATCACCATGTACTATGCAGTTGGGGGAAAACAACATTCACTCAGGAAAGAGTAAAAAAGACAAATGATAGTTCAGTAGTATTATAAAAATAATTTTGATTCATGTAGTCTGTAAAGTTCACAGGTCTGCATAATCCATATCTTAAGAACCACCATTTTAAATGTTAATACCATTCTCACAAAGCTCTCTCGAGTCAGAATTAGAAAAGGAAAGTTTCCCAACTAAAAGTTCATCTATGACATTTATACAGGCAAGGGAATAAGGGAAAATAGGAGAGGCAGTCCTATCTTCATTTGTTTCTTCAGTGTTTTATACCTCTTCTTCAGTTCAATAATTTCCCATCATACACATTAGTGCTCTACTTCTTGTTTTGATCTTTGTTCCTTTGGTAATTTTCCCTTTGCCCCATTTAAGTGAAATGATTACTAACAGGTTTCTGGCCAAGAAAAGATACAGTTTGAGCAGACAAAGCAAGAATCTCTTTTATATGCATAGAATATCTCAGCAAAGAAATGACACCAGAACCTTGGATGCCTCCAAAAAAGAACTGGGTGAAATGCAGAGAAAAATGATAGAGAAACTGAGTCTTCTCACATATGGTCTTTGTTTCATTTTGAATTTTATATATAAAAAATTATATCATATTTCATATCATGTAATCTGTGTTATCTATCAAAAAGTAGATAAAAATTTAAATCTAAATGTAATTCCAAGTATTATTTGTATTTTGATGCTGAAGTTCCAAAATGCCCTGACTCCATCAGACTCCCAAGGCTGTACCTAAAAGAACAGACTTATACATATATAATGGTGCTCTACAAACTGCCTCCTCATACTTTTTTCACTTAACGTTATTCCTTTTAAATATGAAAAAAACCCAACAGTTACCTGTCCAAAGCATAACACAGAGCTGACACCAGCAGAAGAATGACTGTCACGGCCTCCAAATATTGCTTCTTCAGTCCCCAACATGATGATTCTGATTGAACTCTATAAAAACAGAAAATTTCAAAATATATCAAAGAATGCTAAAGATAAGAGCCTTCACTAAAAAAAAAAAAAAAAAAAAAATCTGCCAGATGTGGTGGTATGCACCTGTAATCCCAGTCACCTGGGAGCCTGAGGCTAGGGATCACTTGAGTTCACAGGTTTGATACAACTCTGGGCAACAAGCGAGATCTAGTTTCTTAAAAATTAAAAAAAAAAAAATCACACTAAGTATGACAGAGTTCTAAAAGGTTACAGTATTTGAGGAAGGAAAGGGAAACAAGAGTATGCAGAACTCAATGAGGCGGTCTTGGAAGTCAGGCTTTCTGGGAGAAAAGGAATGAGAGTTATCTTTTAAAACTGCACTGTGAAGGGTAAAGAAGACAAACTTAAGATCATGTAAGACTAGAGAAATGTTTAAAATCAAAAGACACAACCATTCTCTCAAAAAATCCTAATAACCTTACTCACTACCTGTACAAAAGAACTAGGAATTTCATAAATCATCTTTTCCAAGGTGATTTGAAGAAAGTGTAATAGAAATTATACAACCTGAAGAAGAAGGGTAAAAAATAATCCAAGAGCTTCAGGGTACTATCGAATATCAATGTGACTAATACACATATAACTGAAGTCCCTAAAGAACAAAGTGCAACAAAGAATGTTTTTTAATAATAGCTCCAAACTAAATGAAATAAGATTATAAAGTGTACAGTCAACTTCAAGTATAATATATACAAAGAAAATCAAATCTAGAAATACCAAAAGCATTTTTAAAAAAAGAAATGATACATTTTATATGAAGTATCAACCCAAATGATGGTTTCACCTTAAAATGATTTTTAAATAATTCTTAGAAAAAAGCTAATTACAAAAGGTAATGCACCATGTTCATATATATGAAGACTCAGTACTGTTATATCACAAATCCAAGATTCAATGCATCCCAATCATAATCCTATCAGACATTTTTGTAGAAACTGATGATTCCAATATTTTCAAGAAATTATGCTGGAACTGAATATCTATGTGGGAAAAGCATTGGTATTTTTTCACACTACTCACAAAAATTAGAAATGGCTCCAAGTTCTTAAAAAAGGAGCTAAGATAACACTATAAAATTTCTAAAAGAAATACAGAAATAAATTCTCATAACTTGGAAGTGACCAGATTTCTTACACAGAACTCAGAAAGCAAAATATAAAACTTTGCTTATCAAAAACAAATCTATTGCCAGACATGGTGGCTCGTGCCTTCGTAAGCTTCAGCCTATGAAGCGGCAGGGGTTAGGAATCGCGGTTCCAGTCCCGCCTGGGGCCCGTAGCAAGACCTAGTTCCAAAAAAAATAGCTGGGCATGGTGGCGCGTGCCTGTAATCCCAGCTACCTGGGAAGCTGAGGCTGGGGATTGCTTGAGTCTGTGATACCCCCGGCAATGAGACCCTGGGTCCCACGCGCAAAAATTAGCAAGACCTGGTCTCAAAAAAAAAAATAAATAAACAAACAAACAAACAAACAAACAAACAAATAAATAAATAAATAAATAAATCTATTAATAAGGTATCTCAAAGGACTGATATTCAGTATATAAAAAGGATAAGGAACTCCTATGACTCAACAATAAAAATATAAATAATGCAATTTAAGTGGTCCAAAGATTTGAGCAGGCATTTCACATAGGAAGGCATAGGAGTTTCAATAAGTACAGAAAAAAAAGACCCAATATCATTAGTAATGAAGGGTTAAAATGACATGGCACACTACACCTATCTGAGGGCTAAAAATAAAGACTGATACCACCAAAAGTTGGCAAGAATGTAAGCAACTAGAACTTTTGTATACTCTTGGCAGTAAACAGGCTGATAGAACCATTCAACTATAAACATGAACTGCCCTTCATGAAAAAGAAAAAAATCACCTGAAAACAGTCACAGGTACTGTGGGTAGTGTGGGAGGTGAGAGGGTTATTCCCAGGGCTTTAATCTTCATGGTTCTTTGTATATCTTGGTTATCAGTCCTTTGTCAAGTAGGTGTCAGTGCTTGCCAATTCATTTTGAGTTGTCTTTGATGCAAAGTTTCAGAATGTGATGTAATCCAATTTATATATATATATATATATATATATATATATATTTTTTTTTTTTTTTTTTTAAGTGGTTATTGCTTTCTGAGTCCTGCCTAAGAAGTCTCTGTGCAGCTCCAGGTCATGAAGAGATATTCTTCTATATTTCCTTTTGGAAGTTTTATACTTCTATAATTTTGAGGGGGAAAAAATCATTTTTTTTTTAAATTAAACATGCATTTGCCATATAATTCAAGAATTCTTGTGATAAGTACTTTCCCAAAGAAATAAAAACTCATTCAAAAAAGAAAAAGACTTAAGGGGTAATAGGAAAAAGCCTAAATTAGGATGGTACCTCAAGCAAGAAAAGGATGAATTCAAGAGCTATAAAGAAGGTAAACAAGATTGAGAAAATTTTTTATTCTTTTTCATTTTCTTAATACCTAAAAGCATCTGTAATTATATGTCGAGGGAGGAAGGAAGCAAGTTATATAAGGAAATTTTCCTCTTTTGTATCATGTTACTGAAGACAAGATAGGCATAAAACATAAAGGATAATAACATTGAGCCACACTTAAAAAGCTTGCCATGGGGAAGCAATGAACATTTTAAAGCTGAGAAAGGGAAGGTATATCTACGACTCAGAAAGTTCTTTATTATAGGAAATAATAGAGGGGAGATCAGTTAGGAATCAACAAGTGATAAAGGTTCAATTAAGACAAAGAAAATGTAGGAAAAGGATAGACTCTGGCTAGGTATTATAGGAGGCAAACTACAGCAGAGGACCCAGTAACAGGTGAGGATCAAGAACAGTCTGAAATGATCAGCTGGATAAAGACTTCAAGTTTCTTTTATTTTCATTTATGTAGATACTGCTATGTTTGTGATCCCTTGAGAAAATTCTAGAAACTGAATAGGAGAAATTTTTTCTCAAGTAAAAAGAACTAGATAGACCAATGTCATCTCTTTGAAACTTTACTCACTTCACTATACTCTAAACAGAATCAGCACTACTTTCTACAGCGTTTTAGTCATGTATCAAAACACACACTATAATCTACACTTAGCCATCTGAAAACAGGGATCATTTCCAATTACTAATTATCCCCTAACTAGTTCTAAATGCAAAGTTCCTTCCCTGAAGAGTATAAAGAGCATTTTATTGTTATTTTAGCCTCTTTTCACTTCTACACTATTTTTAGTAGTGCACCAGTACACTACTAAAAATGAATTCCTCATACTAAAAATGAATGCCCCAAGTGGAAAATGTTAGAAGTCGCAAAGGTTGGCGGGGCACGGTGGCTTGTGCCTGTACAGAGCTTCAGCCTATGAAGCGGCCAGAGCTAGGGATCCCGGTTCGAGTCCCGCCTGGGGCCCGTAGCGAGACCTAGTTCCAAAAAAATAGCTGGGTGTGGTGGCACGCACCTGTAATCCCAGCTACGTGGGAAGCTGAGGCTGGGGATTGCTTGAGTCTGTGGTACCCTGGGCAACGAGAGCCTGCGGTTCCACGGGCAAAAAAATAGCGAGACCTAATTTCAAAAAAAAAAAAAAAAAAAGTCGCAAAAGTTGAAAAGCACAGTAGGCTTTCAATCAGTGAGTTATTAAATTGGTAATAGAGCAATTCTTATTATTTATGTTATGTTCTAGAAAGTCATCACCAATACTGAATGACCAAATATTGGATCATTATTCCTATGAGAAATACAAGATTTAGTTTCCTACAAGTCATTAATCATATTAACATCCAGTGAGTCAATACAAAACCTGTTTTATGTGTTTCTGTTTATCTGTTTAAAGACACCTTATCTATACTGAACTCAACAGCCGACAGCAGTACAACTCATGACTAAAAAAAAACTAAAAGTTCATCTTCTCTGTAAGACACATTACTGTCTTCTTTGCAGTAAGACACAGCTCTTCAGCAATTTCTTAGACACCACTCTAAACAATGAAATTACTAACAAAATTGCAACAGAGAAAGCACATTAAATAGGCCCCACTCAAGACACTGCTTTATAGCATATGGGCTGAAGTAAGAAGGCAGTTTCACCTTGTTTAACCTCAGCTGGGACCCTGTGTGTTGGGCAACTCAAATTTGCAGAATCTGAATTCTGCACATCTGTGAATAGCCAGGGACTACAGAAGTACTTTTTAGCAAACTGGTGCTTTACAAATACATATGCCACAAATGGGGGGGAGGGGTAGCTTTGGGTTTTTGGCTTTTTTTTTTAAACCTCTCACAGCTATCTCAGCTACACTAATTAGCTACACTAATCTCTAACTATACTCAGTTCATATCATAACACAGCAGGTGTTGGCATACATAACACAGTGCCTTTGATGAAGAAATGCACATGCACCAACATATCCCTGCTTGTTACCAGCAGTGTTCTAAGAATAGACATTACATATTCCCTAAAAAATACTAAACTTGAGGCCCCTGAAATATCTGATCTAATCTCAGAATTAAATACTTATGAGAAACTACTTTTTAAATGCTTGTGCCTCAGGCTGTGAGCTCTGTGGAGGAATACACCTAAAAAGAGCAAGGAAGCCAAAAAGTGGAAACAATCCAAATGTCCATCAACGACTGGAAAAATTGAATGTGGTATATCCCCAGCATGGAATATTATTCAGCCATAAAAAGGAATGTAGAACAGGCAGGTACATGGATAAACCCTGAAAACTGTGCTAAGCCAGACATAAAAGTATCGTTTGATTCCATGAATGTGAACTATCTAAACTAAGCAACTTTATAAAGAAAAAGACTAGGAGAGCTTGGGGTCGGGATAAATGGTAGTGTCATCTAATGATTGAGGGGCTATTTTTAGAGGTGCTAAAAATATGCGGGGATTAGGTCATGGTGATGATGGTTGCACAACCTGGTGAGTATACTAAAAACCACTTTGTTGTATAATTGTAAAAGGTGAACATAATCGTCTATGAACTGCATCTCATTTCAAAGGTTTGGAATGGGTGACTACTCAACTAAATTCCTTTTACAATGGGTAATTCATTCCTAACCTCAGTCACACCCTCCAACTCCATTCAGCCACTGAAGCAAATTTCAGCACCCTTTATTTACGCCTATCAAAAAGCAGAGTCTCGCGCCGGTGCAATTAACAACACGCCGCCTTCCTCTCTATGGTTGGTCCTGGTGTGTGTGCTGTGGATCGGTACAAGCTTCCTGACCCGCTACCCTTCCTAATCAAACTCTCATGATTCTGAACTCCAACCGTAGAGGCCTCGGGGCTCAGCATCACTATGCTGGGGCCCGCAAGACGCGTTCAACCGCCACCCCACGAGTTCCATTCAGAACTAGCCTTCCCCCTCCCCACAACTCCCAGCTGGAACCACCCTCCTCCAACCCCCAACCGGGCGTCCCTCCTCCCCACTTACGCGGCAGGACCGCGCGCCGCGCACAGAGATCCGTGGAGGATAAAGGCCAGAGGCGGCGAATTTAGACAGGCGCGCAGAGACTGCTGGGAAGGAAGTACTCGGGCATCTTGGGAAGAAGGTCCGAGTCGAGAGCGCGCCCGGAGGCGGGGCGGAAAGACCCTGGCGGAAAGAAGAGCCGTAAATCAAGTTTGAAGGGGGAAAGAGCCGCAAAGCAGGGTGTCGAAAGTCGTAAAGTAGTCCTGAGGCGCGATGCTGACTTCTAAGTTATGAGCCGGGCAGTCCTCCCTGCTCCTTGCTCTGTGACCCGCTGTCCGTGGGCGGGCCAGAAAGACCCCGCCTCCCGCAAGCGTGTGGCTTGATCTAAAGTTTCTTGGGCTGCTCTTCCCACGCTACTTTACCAACCCAACCCCCACTTAAAAAAATATAGATATTTTAATCTCCTCAACCCCAGTTAGAATAAGGCTAAGGGCAGGGAGGAACTTTTGGGATACCGAGGAGGCTAGGGGTGGGAAGAATCATGCTTTTAAGTCTTATTAAGAATGGTTATCAATTCTTCGTAGATGCCACCTGAGACGCAGCAAACGGGGGCACTGTGGACCTGTTTCTTCGCGAAGCCTCAGTCTCCCACCACTGCAGCACACCTACTGGTGTAAGTTAGCTGGGGCCCCAAGGATCTTGCCTCCGGGAGCGCGAGTGGCGACTTACGGGAGTTCTGTGGACTATCCCTTAAAACTGCCTTGCACTGGGAGAGGTTTGCACATCCTGTTAGCAGTGCTTTAAATTTTAAAGAAAGACGAAGTTTGATCATCGCAACTCCAAATTATGTATTAAGAAGGCTAACAAACTCGCTTATGTTTTCAAATTGATTGCAATAAAACTCTTAACCAAACAATTCATTAGCAGAGCAATAATCCTCCAGCACAAGTCATTTCCTGAATGACTACTCCCTTCCCAGAAAAACCATCGGAAGCTGAGTAAAAGGCCTGGAATTAGACCCAGTGCGTAAGTAATTTATTGTTTGGTAAAAGTAACAGTTCAGATCAAGAAAAGACTTACTTTTAAAATGGTACTGGAGCAGTTAAATTGTTTTGGTTAGATTCCTTATCAAAACATACTATAAAATAAATTACGAGTTTAACTCAAGGGTGAAATGCTGAATAAAGATAACAGTACAAATACAGATGAATATTAGACCTATGAATATTAACATACAAACCCTGTTTAAATGAGGAAAGTTGCAGGAGCACTCAGCCTTGTGTAGATAGATCAGCAACTATAAAATCCAAAATGCTTTTCATCCTCCCGCCCTTACCTGCTGTGATATAAACTGTGGTGTGGTGGTCCTCCAGAGATTATATAGGACAAGTTAGTCTCAGATGGACGGAGAAAGTACATCTGGCTGACCACAGACACAGTCTGCCCTCCATTCTGTTGTGTTGTTTCCAAATAAACTTGTTTATTGAAAATTGCTTTTATTTGAGGTTAACAATATCTCAGCATGGAGAAAGGCTTTCTAAGTATAAAAGCTGATAAATAAGTAAATAAGTATAAATGTAACTAACTCCATAAAATTTCTAGGTTTCTAAAACAGGAAGTAAAATATTAGAAGTAAACTACATCTGCAATAAAAAGATATCCAGCAACTTAAAGAAACAAATGAAAAGAGTGGGTATTTTACAAAAGGATAAACATAATATGAAAAAAATAAGCACCATTTCATCCATTATATTAGAAAATTAAGGGTTTTTTTATAGTAGCAATATATGAAGTTCTAACTGGAAAATAAAAACAATAAAAAAAATTTAAACGTTTGTTTGATCACATATGTTAAAACAACTTCTATTTTCATAATGTAGAACTTAATAGTTTTTTTTAATCTGACACAGCAACAAAAACAAACTGTAGTACCTAATCCTGCACTGGATCCTGTGTTGGAAGGAAGAAATGCTACAAAGGACACTTTTTACTCAACAGATAACTTTGGGATATGGATGTAGAGTAGGTAGAATTCTTAAATCAGTATTAATCTATGAAACTGATAAGTCATGAGATACATAAAAATATATGCAAATATACAGATGTAAATATTTAGCTCTATAGATATAGTTGTCTGAAAATTATTCAATTATTTAAAAAATTAGGAAATCCTACCTCTTTTGGGCAACATAAATGGGCCTTGAAAGACAGATACTGTATAATCTCACATAATATGGAACCTAAAGAAAATGAAAAACAGAAAAATAAAAACCACCAAGCTCATAGAAGAAAGAGGAGACTTGTCATCAGCAAAGGGTAAGGAAGGGGAAATTGGAGGAAGATAAACAAAGGTACAAACTTTCAGTTATAAGAGAAATAAGTCCTAGGGCTGTCATATGCATGGTCACATAGAAAGGTTGCTGGAAGAGTAAATTCTGCAAGTTCTTATCACAAGGAGAAATTTTTTTCCTTTTTCATTTCTCCTCATTTTCTTTTTGTCCATAAGACAAAATGGATGTTATTGTGAAACTACTGTGGTCTTCTATATATTTCACAATATATATAAATCAAGTCATCAAGTCTTAAACTTATAGATTTATGTATGTTAACTGTTTTTCAATGAAACTAGAAGTTGACACCTGTAGTTATGTTGTAGAAAAATTCTTATTCTTAAAAACAAAGGGAAGAAATTAGGGATGAAAGAGTCATAATGTATGTAACCCACCCTTAAATTTTGTACTTTACATTATATGGGTGTCATGTACACACAATGTAGTACATTATACATACCAGGCAGAGAAAAAGAACAAATGATAATGCAGATGGAATAAAATGCTAATTTATCTCATTTTCAAGGGTACAGGTTTCAGAACAAGCTTTCTCTGGGTTGTTTTTTCCTTTTGACATTTTGTTTTATACTATTTCCAAATAAAAGTTTTAAAATACAATATATGCAACATGGCACAAAATTTTATCACATTTAATCCCGTGGACTCAAGAGATCCCTAGCCTCAGCCTCCCAGGTAGCGAGGATTACAGGCACCCACCACCACGCCCAGCTGCTTTTTTCAAGACCAGGTCTCACTATGTTGCCAGGGGTAGTCTCAAACCCAAGAGCTCAAGCGATCCCAGGCCTCTGGCTTCCCAACCCTTGGACTATAGGTGCGCACCACTGCGCCCAGCTTTCACTGAGACTTAAATTGACAGTTTTTGAAATGGAATCTTAAACCTGTCAATCAGGAACCCATTGATGAGTATTAATTATTTAATCTTCCTGATAAGCCCTGCTATTCTCTGTAGAGAAAGTAGTCTTACCTAATCAATCCACATTTTTGCCTAAAGAATCTTTCATTTTGTAAAGGTCTTTGGTGCTCCTTTCTATCCAATAGATTGGTTTCTGCAGCTGGGCACGGTGGCTGGTGCTTATAGGCTTCAGCCTATGAAGCAGCCGGGGCTAGGGATCGCAGTTCAAGTCCCGCCAAGTCCCGCCTGGGGCCCGTAGCGAGACCTAGTTCCAAAAAAATAGCTGGGCGTGGTGGTGTGCGCCTGTAATCCCAGCTACCTGGGAAGCTGAGGCTGAGGATTGCTTGAGTCTGTGGTATCCCGGGCAACGAGAGCCTGAGGTTCCACGGGCAAAAATAGCGAGACCTACACTCAAAAAAAAAAAAAAAAGATTAGTTTCTGCCCTCTTGATGAATTGTTGAATAAAAACAATAAGATCTTTAAGATTTACTTAATTTATATTTGTTTTTTAACCGGCCAGACAGAATGGATGTATGAAAGACAAGGCAACAATCTAAACTATTTTCAGAACTTTGTGATGTTTCATTACGTACACCTTTGGTATTCCTGTTCAAGAGTCCCCTTTGCCCCTTACCCTCCTCCTCCCACCGACCCCATTGCTTACCCCAATGCATCACAGGAGTAAACTTCATACTTGAATAAGCAGAATAGAATATGTAATATGACTTTAACTGATGGTTGGGTCTAATAATTGTTGGTTGAAAAGCAGAAACCAACATACTATGAACTTTTCGTATGTGTATGTGATTCTCAGCTGAAGCAGTACACCCAATAAGCCCTTAACTTCATATCCAATCTACTGCCTATTTCTTTAAGAGGAAATGAGAGACTTTGAGAATTCAAAATAGATATTGTCAAGTGGAAATCTCCATATTGCATTCCTTCAATAATTATCATTCCATCAAGTCTACCTAAGTGGAATATTCAAATAGTGTGGTTCTGAGATGGAACAGACTGAAATCAGAGCAACCTTGCTCCAATGCAAAACATTCCCAACTAATCTATTCCCTGGGAAAAGTTCCTACCACTGATCTGGAGGCAGTGCAGGTAAGGACGTTTGAAGAAGCAGCAATCTCTTGCTGTTGTTGAATTGGTTGGCATTTCGAATGAGGAGTCTTTTGCAGGTGACTTATCTTCAAAATGGTGGAACTCCTCCCAGGCAATGAAGGGGCCAAGTGGAAATGTGAGTCAGCACAGAAAACTGCTAAAGGTAAGAGAGAGAAGGCCTGGTGCTACCACTATAACCCTGATACTTTATTTCATTTGCATTTCAGTTACATTGAGAATCATCTAAAGTCTAATTCTTTAAGAAGTTACTGTATTCTAGGCTTTCCCCTACTTTTATGATATAGACTCTTAATTTCCAAATGTCTTTCAGCTTGGAAAAACCCCTAGTTTCATTTTACAACCACTTTAGGACTTATGGAACCCAGATTAGAGGATGCATCTGTTGAAATTAATAGTGACTAAATGTATAAAAACATAATAATAATGCTTAAATGGTGCTGACTTTATGCCAAATCCTATTCTAAATAGTTTATATATATTAACTCCCTTACTCCTTAATAATATTTATGATAGACCTCAGAGGTAACTAATGAAGTACCAGTTTCACTGAGTCTAAGATATAAAGAAAAAAAATTCTAGTCAGCAATTTACAACTAAACTGCAGTTAAAAATAATACTATGTTTATGTTTGTGAGTTGCTGAGAGTGAATATTAAAAACTTATCAAAAGAAGAAAAATTATAACTGGTGATGATGTTAACAAGACTTACTGTAATGATCATTTCACATTATATACATTTGTTGAATCACTATGTTGTATATTTGGAACTAGTTGTTATATGTCAAGTCTGTCTACACACACACACATACACACACAAAAGTAGATAAATACAGGCAAAGATAATCTTCCCTCAAAAAATCCAGTATCACTAATCTGATTTTTATACTTCAATGCTCTATTTCCTTACCTTTTTGTGTAAACATAATTTTGTTTCAGTACTAATTTATTCTGTAATCTTTTGAATTTTAAATGGAAGTCAAACTCAAGTCATGGCATAGTAAGACTATTACATAGCTGTAGCTTGTTTCATGTATAGACAACACCAACTGGCAACTATGCCACAACTGTCAGTTGATTGACAATAACTGTAATAAGCATCCTGATTTCAGAAATGTTAAAATAATTGTATTTTTGAATCAAATACCCCCATTTTTCAGATACAATCACTGTGACACAGAGAGATTTAGTGGTGTGCCTGAAACCACGCAGGTAGTTAAGTGACTTAGTCAAATTTTGAACTTGGTTGGTCTGGCATCACAGAATTAATGTTTATGCCTCTAAGAGGTCTTTCAGCTCAGTAAGATTCTTCTCTATACATCTTCATTAATCATCTTTGAGGAAGGAAAAATAGACATACAAAACAGAAAACTTCACCTCACAATTCAGCAAATCTATTTTTGGACAATTCTTATTAGAAGGAAATGTTTCTGAATCCAAATTTTACAGTTCTTGATCCATCCTGTTGGACCACACAGAACGAATTTAATATCTCGTATGACAGAGTTTTGGTATGATTCCCCCAAATGATGTGGGAAATACTTACACTATATTTACTCAACAACTAATTAAGGGGAAGGTGAACCTAAGAACAATACAGTCAACAAGAAAATAGTGAATAAATAGAAATCTGGAGGCCAAGTTCTCAGTAAAGTATGAATATATTGTAAGGTGTATATGCAAGAGAGGTGGTCTGGCTATGTCTGACCTCAGTCTCTTTTCCCCTGTGAGCATTCTCTGCTTTAAATAATCTCCTCACTTCTGCGATATCTATAGAGGGAGAGCATTACATGAGTAATGCTAAATAAAAAGTGCATACAAAACTGAGAGAAAATATTTTTCATTAAAGTTGTCACATCTTCCAGTTTGTAAAATGTTTCTAAAGAAAACAACAAGTTAAAGCAAAAGGCTAGTTGTGTTGGTTACTATTCAGAACTTCTTGAGAGCAAGAGAATGAACCAATCAACTTCTCTGGTTTAAAAGTCAGGGTTTTCTTGGCGAGGAGTTCCAGTTCACCCTGGCTGTGGCCTAGGCCTCTGGTGAGGGAAGAGTGGCAAAGATGAGTTCTATGCCAGCGGGACCTCAGGGCCTTAGGGACTGGGGTTACAGGGATCTCACTCTGGGGAAGCCAGCCTCTGCCTCCACATGGGGCATGGGCTGGGGGGGTGGGGGGGGCTCCATTTCCAGTTTACTCCATCCTCAGTAGACCTGCACTAGGAATGAAAAATCCAGTCTCTCCAGCAACAGATATAATGCAGAGGTTAGGAAGTAATAATGACCCTGGATACACTCACCACCTGGATAGGACAAACACTGTATTGGGAACCACTGAGACTGAACAGTGAAACCAGCAATTGAGTCACCTCATGTTTCACAATGTGCAACATGAAAGAGGCTCCCTCCTTTACCAATCAATGGGGAAGAAAGCAACTATGAGTAGCTGTGGCCCATGGTAGAACTGCTAACAATAGAGGAGAGGAACTCGACCAACCACCTGGAGAAATCTGCCTCAGCAGCAAATGCCTCACTGCTATCGGCTGCAGTTGCATTCCCAAACCCAGATATCAGAACTGTATGGCACAGAACCAGCAACAAGTGACAGAAAGGATCCTAGAGAAGCACACCACATATCTGCCCTAGAACAAATTCCCAACATACTCGGCCTGACTGTCTGCCTCAGCTACTCTTGGAGACCCAAACAGCCTCATCTGTTGCTGTACAGGAGTGCAAATTCGCACCCGGGAAAAAAAAGGACATAAGTTCTAGAAAAAGAAAAGCCCACCGGGCCAAGCATAGACCAACAGCTTGCAGCAAGAGGAGTTGGAGTAACCAGAGCAGGGGAAAAAGGGGGAGGGGGGTAAGGGGGGGAAAGGGGAATAAGGAATCCACTACAACCATGCAAACTTAACTTATATTGTACAATAATTACAAAATAATTTTTTAAGTCAGGTCTTAAAGAATATTATTTTTTAACTTTACCATCTATGTTATTCTTGTAAGTTCAAAGTAGAAAGTAAAATCACACAGAAAACCAGAAATTTCTCCACGCTAGACAGAGTTTTGCTTGTTCTTTTTATTTTTGGTAAGCTTTTAAAAAAAACTGCTTTATTAATTTCACACACACACACACACATGCACACACGCACACATATTTTGTACACTGTTGTATACCCAGAGGTTCTCCCACCACCATGTCACCTGTGACCCATCATCTTAATCTCTTGTGCTCATCCCTCTTTCCCCTTCTTTTGCTATATGCTTTAGTTCTGTTGTCAGTTTGTTTTAACTTTTCTTGTTCTTTTGTTTGGTATCCAAAACCTTTTTTCCACACATCACACAGATACCCGTTTTGTAGACACAATCCTGGCAATAATGAGAACCTGATTGGGGGACAGAACTTTTACAGATTCTGCAAGTGGAGAACTTATTCTTTCCATATGGATCAAATCTTGATTGTTTTGAAATCCATGCTGTATTTCCATTCAGTTTTCTTCCACCACTTTCTGTGGTATTCCTCACACCATTCTGCATGTATCTGGAGTGATATCAGTACCAAGTTTCTTTTCACACTTTTCACACACCATCCTTCCCCGACAGTTCCCTTAACCACAGAACCAGCAGCAGCCTGGAAAAAATCAACACTACAGCCAGAAAAGCTAAAGTTTATTGATTTTTTTAATTGCTTTTTTCTGTAGTAATTTTAGCTTTTCTTTTCTCTTGCTTACCAAGGTATAGATCTTATCTCAACTTGTCTATTTTTTAATTCGGCTCTAGGTGGAATTTAATTTTTCAAAAATGTTAGAAGCAGAAATCTTTTCATAAAAATGAAATTGTACACAGGACCCCCAACAGTAAAACACCAGTGGTCTGCTGTAGTGAAACAGGAGTAGAAACCTGTCCCCTGGGCTGTCAAGCATCTCTGCAGAACAGCATGAAGGCTCTAGCAAAAGGTCAAACTCACTGACAAGTAGGCAGCCCATGTTTGAATGTCTGTATTAATAGATTGTTAAAATATAAGCAAAAGCCCACATAACCCATAAACTAATCTTGGTGGGGCAGGGCAACTTCATTGAAGACAGAAGACTCAAATTTGAGTCTTACTGCTGCCATTTACTCGTCTTTCAAAATCTGAGCTTTATTTTTCTCACTTAAAAAATATGGGGAAAAGCCAAGCGTGGTGGCTCATGCCTGTAAGCTTCAGCCTATGAAGTGGCTGGGGCTAGGGATTGCGGTTTGAGTCCCTCTCTGGGCAACACAGTGAGACCTAGTCCCAAAAAATAGCTGGGCGTGGTGGTGCACACCTGTAATCCCAGCTACCTGGGAAGCTGAGGCTGGAGATTGCTTGAATCCATGGTACCCCGGGCAACGTGAGCCTGTGGTTCCATGGGCAAAAATAGTGAGACCTGATTTCAAAAATAAATAATTAATTAATTAAAAAATTGGGAAAAAAATGAAATGTCCCAAAACAGATGGCTGGATGAAAAAATGTGGTATATATACACAATGGAATGTTACTCATCAATTAAAAATGACAAATTGGACAATTTTATGAAAACATGGATGGACTTAGAAGAGTTCATATTAGCAGAAACAAGTCAAAAAGAAAAAGACAGAAACCAAATGGTTTCACTACTATATGGGACATGGGAAAGATAAACAAAAAGCTATGAAGAAAAGTCAAAACAAAGCCGGGCATGGTGGCTCATGCCTGTAAGCTTCAGCCTATGAAGTGGCCGGGGCTAGGGATCGTGGTTCGAGTCCAGCCTGGGGCACAAAGTG
Source organism: Uropsilus gracilis (assembly GCA_004024945.1). NCBI lineage: Eukaryota > Metazoa > Chordata > Mammalia > Eulipotyphla > Talpidae > Uropsilus > Uropsilus gracilis. Next base: position 44,173 of record PVHY01003606.1, on the reverse strand, counting down.
AGACCTAGATCCAAAATAATGGCTGGGCGTGGTGGCAGCACGTGCCTGTAGTCCCAGCTACCTGGGAAGCTGAGGCTGGGGATTGCTTGAGTCTGTGGTACCCCGGGCAACGAGAGCCTGCGGTTCCACGGGCAAAAATAGCGAGACCTAGTCTCAGAAACAAAAAAGTCAAAACAAGCCAACAACCAAATTGAAGTACACAACTTGGAGGGGGCAGGGGGACGACAGGGTAGGAACGTTCGGTCAGGGAGGAAGAGTGAACCCCAGAGATCACAGAGATGTGAAATTTATATATAAATAATTTTTTTAATTGGGGGAAAAATCAGGTTTTTCTCCCTACTTCTTTTTCTTGATATATTCATTTGAACTGAAAGTGATAGCCATTTTTTATAGGGAAAAATGTTGACTATCATGTCTTATGTTTAAATCTGTAATTAAGGTAATTCATTGCAAACATTGATGAGTTTCTTATTTGTTCATAATACTAATGCCATAGTAGTGACACTTACACTGATATGGATGTATTATTGAATCATTCAGGATTTCTGTTTCCCTCTCCCTCTCAGTGTTACAGTTTGACTCATTAATACAAAGAATTGTAATTTGTTTCATATGCAATTCTGGTAAAACACTAGGTAGATTAGGTTGACATTATGGCCTTTAAAGGTATCTGGCAATTTCTGTTTTGTTTTAATTTCTGTAGATTTGAATGATTTATGAAATACCTGCTCCCTTTTTTCCCTTGTAAAATCACAAGTTGTTTTAAGTAACTGTTCTTCCGTCGCGGTGGCACACACCTATAATCCAAGCACTGTGAGGCTAGAGGCCAGGGATCGCTTAAGTTCTTGGGTTCGAGACTAACCTGGGCAACACAGGGAGACCTGTTTCTCGAAAAAAACAGCCAGGCACGGTGGCGGGCACCTGTAATCCCAGTTACCTAGGAGGCTGAGGCTGGGTTTCCCTTGAGTCCGCGAGATCAGAACTACACCTGGCAACACAGCGAGACCTATTCTAAAAAAAAAAAAAAAGTAACTGTTCAGTGCTAATAAAAAGACTAAGAGGAAAGAATTTGCATATTTATTGCAGAAAGAAAAACCTAGGCACCATTGTTTAAGTCCTGAAAGATAACTTCTAGAAGAATCTGGGCTCTGTGCCTGGTATCATTTCGGCCTTTCTTGTTAACAAATTCCTTATATGTATAAAGATTTTACTGTGTTGCACTGCAATTTATTTGTTTTTTTTGCATATATTCTCCTTAAGACTGAATTTATGGTAGAAATCATGTATGGTGCTAAGTACAAAAAGGGTGACCCATAAGTGCCTACAGAGAAAGGAATAAGAATAAGTGGCTTAAGTATTTTTAACTCTCAGTGTAGAAAAATCTAAATACCCCGAATATACTGACCTTTTGATGCTTTAGTCTTAATGTTTTGTTTAAATAAATTATCTTTCCAAAGCACCAGCAACAAAAGCAAAAAAAAAAAAAAAATGTGGAACCACATCAAACCAAAAAGTTTCTACACAGAAAAAAAAGCAATTGAGAAAATGGAAAGGCAACCCAAGAGATAGAAGAAAATGTTTGCATACCATATATCTGATAATGGCTCAATATCTATAATGCAGGAACAAAATTTCTACAACTCATTAGCAAAAAAAAAAAAAAATCCCCCTCATAATCCAAGTTAAAAATGGGCAGAACTGAGTAGATATTGTGCCAAAGAAGATATACAGGTGACCAGCAGGTATATAAAAAGATACTCAACAGCAAGCATCATCAGGGAAATGCAAATTAAAATCACATTTTAATTTGATTTAATTTAATTTAAATCTCAGACCTGTTAGAATAGCTATCAACAAAAAGACTAGCAATGGCAGTGTCACTGAGCATGTGGAGAAAGGAGAACTCTCATTCATTGTTGGTGGGAATATAAACTGGTACAGTAACTATAGGAAATAGTATGGAGGTTCCTCAGTAAATATAAACAGAATTGCAATATGATCTTGCAGTTGGGTATATACATATGAAATATATAAAAATAGGATATTGTTTATTTCAGCATTATTGACAATAACCATGATATGGAATCAACCTAATGGATATCAGTGTGTGAATAAATAAAGAGGATATGGTACAGACACCACTATTTTTATTTATTTATTTATTTATTTTGAGATTAGGTCTCGCTATTTTTACCTGTGGGACTGCAGGCTCACGTTGCTTGAGGTACCAAGCACAGACTCAAGCAATCCCCAACCTCAGCTTCCCAGGTAGCTGGGATTACAGGCATGTGCCACCACACCCAGCTATTTTTTGAGGGGACTAGGTCTCACTACATGCCCCTGGCAGGACTCAAACCGCGATCCCTGGCCCCAGCCATGGCTTTTTAGGCTGCCACCTATAGGCATGTGCCACTATGGCCGGCCCTTGACACCACCATTTTTATTCAAGCATAAAAATGAAGGAAACCCTTGAGCTTATGACAAGGATAGAACTTAAGGGCATTAGACTGACTGAGGTAAGTTAAACAGAAAAACAAACTGTATGACCTCACATTTGGAATTTAAAACCATGACTTTACAGAAACAAGTGGAATGGCCATTCCCAGGATTGGGGGTGGGGAAATTTGGAGAGATATTGATGAAAAGGTAGATACTTGCATTTTAAAGATAAGTTCTGGGGGACCTAGTGCACAGCATTGTGACTACAGATATCAGTACTGCATTATATATGTGAAAGTTGCTGAAAGGTTAAATACACTTACCACAAATACAACAAAATATTAATCATGTGATATGATGTGATGGAACACTTAGTTACTGCCATGGTGATAATCATATTGCTATCTATAAGTGTGTCAAGTCAACATCACATCTTAAACTTACACAGTGTTAGATGTCAATTCATCTTCTATAAAAAAACGTACTTGATTTATGTCATTGAAATGATACCAGTATTGTCTAAGGCCATACCACCCTGAACGCGCCCAATCTCATCTGAAATGATACCAATATTATAGCAGTGAGGATTGTATCTGTGTATTCTAGTAATGCAGATTATCCTTCCCCTATTGAATTGCAGCTTTGTGAAACAAAACACACACATACACACACACACAAGAGTTTACAAAATATTTAACTTCCTATACTATTTTGTTGATTCATATGCTTATCTTGAGTCCCACAATGTCATGGTTTCTATGGCTTTATAGCAAGCTGTGGAAAAGTTTGCTTAAATTCTTCAACTTTGCCAGGCACAGTGGCACGTGCCTGTAATCTCAGCACTGGGAGACTGAGGCCAGGGGTCGCTTGAGTCCGTGGGTTCCAGACTACCCCAGAGAACATAACGAGACCTAGTCTCTAAAAAAAAACAGCAGGGTGTAGTGGTGCGCAACTGTAATCCCAACTACCTGGGAGGCTGAGGCTTGGGATCATTTGAGTCCGCAAGTTCGAGTCAACCCTGGGCAATATAGCAAGACCTAGTCTAAAAGAAAAAAAAAATATTCAACTTTTGTTCTTTTTCAAAATTGTTTTGCCTATTTTGATACAAATTTTAATATAAACTTAGCAATTTCTACAGAAAATCCTGCTGTATATTCTCTTTGGAGTTTACTGAATTTATAGCTCAATTTGAGGGAGTGTTAACATCTTAACAATACTGAGTCTTCCAGTTCAATTAATATGGTGTTTCTCTCCATTTATTTAGGAATTCTTTAATCTCTCTGGGCAATAATTGCTAAATTTGTGAAATTTATCCCTGAGTATTTAATAATTTTGGTGCCATAGAAATTATATTTTTGGTTTAGTTTCCAATTGTTTAGTAGTTTGTTTATACATAACTGAGCTTTTTTTTTATGCTTGGTAAACTTACTTATTAGTAAGTGTTGTAGTTTTTTTAAGGTTTTTTTGCCTGGACAATGGCACATCTGTGAAAAGACTGTTTTTGTTTCCCTTTCAATCTGTATTCTGTATGTTTTGGGGGGGTGGGGGGGCTTGGTTTTTTGTTTTGTTTTGTTTGCTTCTTTTACTGACTAGCACCAGATTGATGAATAGACAAAAGAACTGACATCCTTACATTTTTTCCCAATATTGGACAGAGAGTATTCTTTGACTATTAAATATCAGTGTAGTTGTAGTTGGTTTTTTCTTTTAACTTTATCAGATTGAGAAAGTTTCTATTAAAACTTTGCCGAAAGTTTTAATCATCAACTGGTATTACATTTTGTCAAAATGCTGTAGCCGTTAACATGATGACAGTTTTGTCTTTTGGTCCATGAATATGAATTCCATTGGCTGATTTTCCAATGTTATATCAATCTTGCATGACCTCAGTTGGTCATGCTGATTTTTATATTATAGGATTTGATTTGCTAGAATTTGTTAGCAACTTTTGCCTCTTTGTTCCTAAGAAAATAAATTAATAATTTTTTGTTCACATATTTGTCTGGTTTTGGTATTAAGTTAAAGTTTGTTTCATTAAATTATCCAGAAATTGTTTCCGTTTGATTTTCTGGAAAAGTTTGAATCAAATTAATATTGTTTTGTCATTTAATGTTTGATAGACTTCACTAGTTAAAACATCCGAACCTGAGGCTGGGCACGGTGGCGCGTGCCTGTAAGTGGCAACCTAGAAAGTCGTAGCAGGAACCTAGTATGGTGGTTCGAGTCCTACCCAGGGCAACATAGTGAGACCTAGTTCCAAAAAATTAGCTGGGCGTGATGGTGTGCGCCTATAATCCCAGCTACGTGAGAAGCTGAGGCTGGGGATTGTTCGAGTCCGTGGTACCATAGGCAACATGAGCCTGTGTTTCCACAGGCAAAAAAATCAAGACCTAGTCTAAAAAAAAAAAAAAAAACAAGAAAACACATTCGAACCTGACATTTGTTTTCTGGTGAAGTTGTTGTTGTTTTTTTTTAATTTTGTTTTGTTTTATTTAGTTAAAATGTTTTTATTTCCCCTCTATAATCTACATATGAGATAAATCATGTGACACTTGTCATTATCTGGCTTATTTCACTAAGCATAATTCCCTCTAGGTACATCCACATTGTTGCCAATGGTAGGATTTCACCTTTTTAGTTTTTTTAATTAAATAATTTATTTATATATAAATTTCACATTTTTTAATCCCCGGGGTTTGCCCACTGCCTTCCCTCCCTGACCATTCCCACCCTTTCCTGCCCCCCAACCCCCAAGTTATGTACTTCAGTTTGGTTGTTAGTTTGTTTTGACTTTTCCTCATGGCTTTTTGTTTATTTTTGTTATGTCACATATTAGTGAACCATTTGGTTTCTGTCTTTTTCTTTTTGACTTGTTTCTGCTATTATGATTTCTTCTAAGTACATCCATGTTACCATAAAATCGTTAAATGTGTCATTTTTAATTGATGAGTAATATTCCATTGTGTATGTGTACCACATCTTTTTCACCCAGTCTTCTGTTTTGGGACAATTGGGTTGTTTCCTCTGGTAAGTTTTAAACTATTAAAACTTCAGCTTCTTTTAGAGATACAGAAATGAGCTCCCATTGCACAGGCCTCAGCACTTAGGAGACATGAACTGGGTTTAACATTCTGCTGTCACTGTACTGAAGCTATTAATATTCTTTAACAAAGTTCTCTACCTCATCACTTCGCACTGGGCCTCATGAATTATGTAGTAAATTCTGATTAGCCTGACAGTGCAAAACCTGAATCTCCTATTTTCAACCCCCTAGACAACAATAAAGATAAATTAAAGATAACAATAAAGAATAAAGAATGAGATGTTGGTGGGCTCCTTAATTGTAGCCTAAAACAATCAAATTCATATTTAAACTTGAGGCAACATCCACCTACAACAAAATTTCCTGTGAAATCATTGGATTCTCACCTAAGTCAAACAAAGATTGAAATTGTGTTAGAAGAATGAATGTTGGACTTAGTCTGCTCTATAGCTTAAGGATTTTGCTTTCAGTTTTTTTGTTTTTTTAGATACTAGGTCTCGCTATGTTGCCCAGGGTCCTGATCCTGCGGACTCAAGAGATCCCCAGCTTCAGCCTCCCAGGTAACTGGAATTACAGGTTTGCACCACCACGCCCAGCTGCTTTTTAGAGACCAGGTCTCACTATGTTGCCCAGGGTAGTCTCGAACCCATGATTTCAAGTGATCCCTGGCCTCTTGCCTCACAGCACTTGGATTACAGGTGTGCACCACCACACCCAGCAGTTTCCTTATTCTTAAAATGGGAATAAATTATACTAGTCAGAGGTACAGGAAGATTAAAATGAGTTAATGTATAAAACATACAGCTCAACATCTCATATTTAATAGATGCCCCAGTAAAATGTTTATTGCGTTTGTTTTCACTTCTGCACCATAAAATTAACCCACCTGAAAAAAGGCGAGAGGCATCAAGAATTCATAGACATAAAACTTGCCTTTTGGTCAAACTACTTTCAGTTCTCCATTAAAAAAATAATGGCACAAAAGCATTTAAGAAATTCATGAGTGGATAGCACTGTTTAACTTGAGTTAAAAGGATGATCTAGAAGGAAATAATTTTTTTTACTTATTAAGAATTACCATTTTAGTATAAACTTCGGCAAAATTTGTTTTCTCCTTTGGGATAAAAAATATTTGCAAGAAGGAACTATCATCTACTTTACTCAATGAATCTCAATTTGATAATGTTCTGTGTGAATTTAAAAAACGGGAAAAATTTTTTTACATTTGTCCTCCTGGTAATGACTTCTCCTTCCTGCTGGGGCCACCTGGGAGATTGAAGTTAGTAACAGTGATTCTGTTTGCTGTGAAGAAGCCCTGTGGTGGGAAGCAAAGGAAACATCTAGAAACTTATAATCAGAGTCCTCCCTTGTCCTGTTTACAAGTTGTAGGTAGAAGGAGAAAGATAACATCTTGACTGTGCCCTCATGTCCATAGGTTCTTTTTAAGATGAAAGATTCAAATAATCTTTCCAAATACAGATAACTCTGAATTGGCGTTGTGAAAGCAAGGGATTGCTTTGAATGTATGAACAGTGCTTCTCTTTTATCAGTAAACTCAGAATATGGGAAACCTCATTCATTTAGTTAATTGAAAATGTTAGCGATTAAGAAAATATCTTTTATTCTTTGTTAAAATAATATGCATTGTTTTTGGTGCATGTGATTTAGCTATATAAACTGAGACCAGACCTCTGATGGAAGAAGGGGTTCGTTATTCAGAGCTAGCTGATGATGGTCCTCCCAACCTAAGTTCCTACTTTGGCTCCAGATAAGCTTTGTGATAAATTCCTCTTTTACTAAACTTTGAATTTGCTTCATAGCAGAGATTATTCTAGCCAACATTGCAAGGCAAATTTGTTTCTGTCCCTGTGGCATCATGGGGCTGGATTAACAGTGACTGTGGGGCCGACTTTTCAAGATGGTTCACTCACATGGCTCACAAGTCAATTCTGGCTCTCAGCTCAAATATCAGTTGGGAATTTGAACTGGCAACCTCAGTTCCTCTCCATATGGGCCTCTCCACAGATTGCTTGGGTTTCTCATTGCAGATGACTGGGATTTAAGAGGAAACATTCCATAACAGCAGAAATCTGTACTGCCTTGTATGACCTAGCTTTAGAAGTCATGTAACATCCATCTTAGCAACAAGCAGATCCAGATTCAGGGGAGAAAGCATACCCTCTCAATGGCTAGTAGCAGTGTCACAAAATAAGAATAATACATGAAATGGGAGATACCGTGACAACCATTTGGGAAAATATTACCTGCCACAGAATGCTAACGGACTAGGGGCCAGGGCATTAAGTGGCTATTATGTGCTTTATGTGTATCATGGGCTGAAACTGGAAGTGTCTGGGTAGTATGGAATTGATGTGGTGATTCAGAGGACCTTTTATTTCACATAGATTAGAGCTGGGTGGTAAATTAATAAATTTAATTAGGATAAAATGGAGTTGGGTGGGGTGATTTAGTGATAAGGTAGAATCTGGCTCGTGGGGTAGGTGGCATTTTCCACAGGCATCACTTGGAATAGTTACTTGGCCAAGTTCCAAATCTAGTAATAACATTCTGTTTCTTTGACTTTGCCCATGATCCCCAGGGAATTTTTTCGTTTCCTGTCCTTGTCTATTGTATGATGGCAGCTGTACTGCTTACAAGTCACTGCCACTCTAGAAACCAGAGGAAGATGTGTTTAGGTATATCATTTAATATGTTCACAGAGAAATTCTAAAGAAATAAAAACAACATTGACCTTGTTTATTTGATGGCATGTTAAGTGTTTATCGCCATCTCATTTCATTTTCAAAACTATCTTAGTAACTAGATACTCTTATTGCTTCATTCATGGATTCATTTATTATCTTAGTATTACTTAAAAGGTAAGGGAATTTCTTTTCTTTTTCTTATTTATTTTTATTTATTTATTTATTTATTTATTTATTTATTTATTTATTTATTTATTTATTTATTTATTTATTTATTTATTTATTTATTTATTTATTTATTTATTTATTTATTTTGAGACTAGGTCTTGCTATTTTTGCCAGTGGAACCGCAGGATCTCGTTGCCCAGGGTACCACAGACTCAAGCAATCCCCAGCCTCAGCTTCCCAGGTAGCTGGGATTACAGGCGCGCGCCACCACACCCAGCTATTTTTTTTTTTGAAACTAGGTCTCGCTACGGGCCCCAGGCGGGACTCGAACCGCGATCCCTAGCCCCTGCCGCTTCATAGGCTGAAGCTTACAAGCACGAGCCACCGTGCCCGGCTCTTTTCTTTTTCTATTCAGGTGATATCACTTTACATTACTGTATGAGTTCCAGGTATAAAACTTTAAAAAACTGAGTTTTAGAGAGATGGTTAGTTTTAAAATTGGTGAGTATTCATCTAGAAACTCAAATTCAAGTCTGATTCCTGTGGCTTCAAATCTACACTGATGCTCTGTGTATTTAAATATGTAATCTTTATTCATGTAATGCATTTATTAGGCCTGATCATGATTTGCCATTGTTCTAGGCACTAAGAATATAACCATGAATGGCAGATAAAAGCTATACCATCCTGGAGCTTACTTCTAATGGAGGAAAGAATGATAATAGCATATTAGGGTAACATCAAATGATGACTTTATGTTGGTATTTCAGTGATAAAAAGGCACTCCTCTATGCTTGGGAAAAAAAACAATTCTAAGAGAAGAAGCAAATACAAAGACCTGGAGGTGGAAAGGAGTTTGGGTAATAAGCAAGAGGGAAGTATTACAAGGTATAAAGGGGGAGAGCAGAGAAATCACATCCTGTCAGCTTTATAAGCAAGGTGAAGATTTGGAGTTATATTCTCAGTGTTATGGGAAAACTTGGAGATTTTAAGCAGAGAAATGATCTGATCTGGGTTAAAATAGCCTACTGGTTGTTGCACCAAAGATGGGCTATAGGGGGACAAGTGTGGATACAAGGGGACAGGTTTGTGAAGATGGAGAGAAGCTAGCAGATTTCTGAAGTGTGTCTATGACCACTCCCATGCTGTGATAGATGATGGGAAATATGAAGTCAAGGAAGATTTGTTTAAGATAGTTATTTAAACATGCTATGTGAGGTTATTCTTCCTAGAGAGTATAAGAGACTGGGCAAAAATTGTAAAACAACTTTAAAGAAGCTTAGTTTTTAATTTAAATTAGCTTCTGCCACTGTTTAAAATGTGTAAGTTCTCAATTAAACAAAAGCAAAGCAAAAAACCCAATCAAAAAATGGGGAGAAGAGCTAAAAAGAAACTTCTCCAAAGAGGAAATACAAATGGCCAACAGGCACATGAAAAATTGCTCAACGTCACTAGCAATAAGGGAAATGCAAATCAAAACCACAATGAGATACCACCTTACACCACTAAGAATGGCCCACATCCATAAAACGGGCAACAAGTGCTGGCGAGGATGTGGAGAGAAGGGGACACTCTTACACTGCTGGTGGGAATGTAAACTGGTCCAACCTCTATGGAAAGCTGTGTGGAGGGTCCTCAAATTAATGAAAATGGAACTGCCATATGACCCAGCAATTGTTTTCTTGGGAATCTACCCTAAGGAGACCTCAATGCTTGTACAAAGGAACACATGTGCTCAGATGTTTATTGCAGCACTATTTATAATTGCAAGGACATGGAAGCAACCAAAATGTCTGAAAACAGATGACTGAAAACAGATGATGAAAAAAAAGTGGTATATATACACAATGGAATATTACTCATCAATTAAAAATGACATATTGAGGCTGGGCATGGTGGCTTGTGCCTGTAAGCTTCAGCCTATGAAGCGGCCGGGCCTAAGGATCATGGTTCGAGTCCCGCCTGGGGCCCATAGTGAGACTAGTTCCAAAAAAATAGCTGGGCATGGTGGCACGCGCCTGTCATCCCAGCTACCTCAGAAGCTGAGGCTGGGGATTGCTTGAGTCTGTGGTACCCCGGGCAACAAGAGCCTGCGGTTCCATGGGCAAAAATAGCGAAATCTAGTCTCAAAAATAGATAGATAGATAGATAGATAGATAGATAGATAGATAGATAGATAGATAGATAGATAGATAGATAGATAGATAGATAGATAGATAGATAGATAGATAGATAGATAGATGATAGATAGATAGATAGATAGATAGATAGATAGATAGATAGATAGATAGATAGATAGATTGATTTAAAAAATGACAAACTGGACGATTTTGTGAAAACATGGATGGACTTAGAAGAATTTATATTGGCAGAAACAAGTCAAAAAGAAAAAGACAGAAACTAAAAGGTTTCATTACTATATGGGACATGGGAAAGATAAACATAAAGCCATGAAGAAAAATCAAAGCAAGCCAACAACCAAATTAAAGTACAAAACTTGGGAGGGAGTGGCACAGGATAGGAATGATGAGGGAGGAAAGTACTATGAAGAAAAGTGAGGCAACAGCTTGAGAACCCCAGAAATCACAAAGATGTGAAATTTATATATAGATAAATTATTTAAAAATGAAATAATATGTGTGAGTTCTTTCTGTTTTGAATAAAGTACTATTTGATGTATCAGTTCCAAGTATTATGGTATTATAGTCTAGTCAAGGATCATGGAGTAGAGAGTGTTAATGTTTCACATTTATTTATTTATTTTTCCTTCACTAAATAAATATTTTTTAAGCTGTCCCTAAGTCAGAGTCACTAAAGATAGAATGAAAAAAATGATACAAAGTCCAGGATTCCATGAGCTTGTATTCTAGTGGGTAGAAACATGATAAAAAGGTAAACAAAGAAATATATCTTGTGGCTAATAAAAGGAAGTGTTATGAAGAAAACTGAGGCAACAGCTTGAGAATCATGAGATACTATTTTAGATGGAAAGCATCTCTGATGCGGTGACATTTGCAAAGAAGTAAGTGGAATGAGTGAGAAGGTACAAAGGAAAAACTCTTCCCTCTGTGTGCTTCTTTTTACTCTCCAAATATTAACACACTCTCAACACTTCTGATACCAGATGTGATTTTTTTCACCCATCAAACAGTTCTCTACAACACTAGCTGGTTGTCCTAAAAGTCAAATTAATTCAGTTGAGACACTGGAAGTTAAGCAGACTCTGCAGGTTAAGAGCTCAATACCCGAGATTCCCACTCCCACCTCCAACCCAAAGTGCAAAATCAAAAGGTATTTGCAAGTTAATAGGTTCCCAGATTATCCAGAACTTCTGTCCAACTTGGTTACAAATCAGGGGTTCCCATAACCCCAACCCTTGATTTCAATCATTCTCTAGAACAATTCGGTGCTCAGGAAAATACACTTGCCATTTTATAAAGGGTGTAACAAAAGCTGTAAATGAGCGGTGATATAAGGAGACACATAGAATAAAATCTGAAAAAGTCCTGAGACGCTTCTGTGCCCGTGGAGTTGGGGTGCTCATCCTGCCATTGCAAAGATGTTCCACCAACCCAGAAATTCTCCAAATTCCATACTTTCTGGCATGATAGATCATTGACTCAACGTACAGTTTTTCTTCTTTTCCCAGGACATGAGCTATAGAACTCTTAAGTTCCAAACCTCCAATCGTGGTTTCATCTGTTGGTGATCAACCCCATCCTGAAGCTCTTCAGGAGCTCACCATGAGATAGTCCATCACTCAAGAAATCCCAAAGGATTCCTAAATGTCTGTGTCAGGAACAAGGGTCAAAGATGAAACATTTGAATAAAAGATGCTGCTAGCAGTCTTATCACTTAAGAGACACAAGTGTTTTAGAAGCTCTGTGACAAGAACCAGAGGACAGAAACCAATGTATTTTTTCATTTTTTTTCCCTTTAACATTATTTCACTATGTAGGTCGGAGGTGTATAATATGGTTATATGCTGCAGTGTGATCACCACAATAAGATTAGGTATCATATCCATGACCTCAAATAGTTACCTTTTTGTGTGCCTCGTGGGAAACTTTCAAATACACACTACAGTATTAATGATAGCAGGCTGTGCTCTGCATTCCAACCACTTTTTAAACATGTAACTGAAAGTTTGTTTTAACTGGCTTCAGCCTTTCTCTCTAACTTCCCACCAATCTACTTTTTGCTTCTATGAATTAGATCTCTCTTTTTTTAGAGTCTATGTACAACTGTATCATACTGAAAAGTGACTGTTTACATGACTGCCATGGTCTACAGAGGGCAAAAATGTTATACAAAGACTAGTAGCATATAGTGATAATCTAGATGAGTGAGCATAGTGACTTGGGAGAAAGAAATGGGAGAGTTAGAGACAAGTGGTTAAATTATTAGAACCCTTTTGAAGGTATAATGCAGAGATTTGAGGTTTTTTCCATCTGCCAGCTTATTACTAATTATTATAATTATTATTCTATCATTCTATTGCCTTCCTAGAAGATCCCACATGCCAGATTGCCTTTATTTGACTGGAAGAAGAACTTGTCTAGTTAAACAAAACAAAACAAAACAAACAAAGGTTGCTTAACACCTTCCCCCCCCCCAGGGGCACTCACTTATTAAAAATATTTAGAGGTCACTGTTTAATATCATTGCTGCCTGAGGTGGTAGATGAAATTAGAGCAACCTCAGGTTAACCTAAAAACTTGAAAAGAGAAGCCAGATAATGGTATGTCCACAGGAGCTTTGACACATTCCTGGTGACCGAGAACACCAGCACATGCCCAGGGCTGAGAGGGCCCTGAACCCATCTGTCCTTGTAAAATGTAAGTTCAGTGAGGATAGAGTTTTTCCACTGTATCCTCTTTGTCAGAAACTGTACTTTAAACATCACTGAGATTCAATAAATACTTGAAGAAATGAAGAATTAGTGAGTCTTATGAAACATGTAAATAGATACATGCATTTTTTTTCGCACACCACCAACACCAAATAATTGGAGCATTCTAACAACAAGAAATTAGTTCATGTTTAAATAATTTTATTTAAATGAATTTTAGCATAGTTGCTCTAATTGTACTATATATGTCTAATATGTTATATATAAAACATTTTACTTGTTATATATACTTACAAAAAAAACCCCAATTTGTTATCATTGTAAGAAGTTTGGTATTTGTGTACAATGTTAAATGTGAAATACAAAATCTGGGTGGAGAAAAATGAACAAGTTATGTAGGGACGGTTTTTGTATATTACATATTTGTGTGTGTGTGTGTGTGTGTATTCAGAAAATTTTACTTCCATTCTGCTTACTAAATCAAATTATGAAGAACTGACGTCATCACTTCTAGTAATATAGTTGCAATTCAGTCTTTTTCCCAGAGTGACATTTCTTTTGGGGTTGTTTTATTATCTTATTTGCTGATTAAGGAGGTCATTGGATTCTTAATCAGCAGTCTAATACAGTCAAGTAGCTAGCCATAGCTGGCTTAAAATACCTTAAAATAAAAATGAAGATATGTCCTATACCACTGGGGTCTCAGTGGGATAGAATCCCTATACCAGGGGAAAAGGATCTCAGGCTGGGGGACACAGCCTCCCCCCCCCTTATGTGGGGAGGGGGCAGAGAGGGCCTGGCAATCTTTACCTGAGGACCTGGGCTGGGAGAAGGTAGTAAGCTCTGCCTGCTAGACCAAGTCACAGGTGGTGCGAGCTGGCATTCCCTTCGAAGGGTGCCAGCTCCTCGGAGAGGGCCTGCAGCACACCACTGCCAGGGCCAAGGTTGCTGGTGGGGGTGGGAGGATGGGGTGAGTCATATACCACTGTGGGCTCAGGTTCCCTGGGGACAGGGATCTTCAACTGGGGGACCCAATCCCTACTGGGCCAACTCATGGGGGGGATCCTCTATTTCACTTCCACCTTAATCACACTTGCGCTAAGAAGGAGAAAATCAGCAATCCAGCTGCAGACATCCAGGAAAGGAGAGGAGCAAATGACCCTGGATACAATCATCACCTGGGTAGGACTGAAAAATGCAGGGCTAGAACCACAAGAGATAAGACTGAGACTAACTATTGTGGTGACCTGTCATAGAGCTCACCTACAATGTCTCCTGGACTGGGAAACCAAGTCCCTGGTCGAGAGATGTGTGCAACATGAGCGAAGCTCCCTCCCTCTCCAACAATGGAAGAAAGCCACAGAGGTATGGTTGCAGCCCCATGGCGGAACTGTAAACTGAAAGGAGAGGAACTGAACCAACCACCTGCTGGAGTCTGTCCCCACCAGGGAACTTCTCCACTGCCAGTGACTGGGAGTTGGGTTCCCAATGTCAGATGCCAGAACTACATGGCACAGAAGCAGCACCAATGGACAGATACTAGAAGGGAGACAGCCAGCATGACCGTCACCTCCACCATAGGAAGCGCCACAACAAAGGAGTCTGGAGAACCACACCACACACCTGCCCTATGAAAGGTTCCTGGCATGCCAGGCCTGGCTGCCTGCCACACAGAAAACCTTCGAGATCCCAGCAGCCTGGATGCTGCATTCCAGGAGCATAGATTTTTCACCCAGGGAAAAAGACATTACTCCAGGAAAAAGAGACCAGTGAGCCAAACATCGACCAAAGACTTAGAGCAAGAGAGGAGTTGGAGTAAGCTCCAACTTGAGGAGGGAGGGAGTAGTAGGGGGGAGGGGGGATGATATTGGGAGGGCCATACAGGGAACAATAACTATACAAATATGACCAATGCTGTATGAAAATTTAAAAAAAGAATAAATTAAACTTTAAAAAATGAAGATATTTATAATCCAAAGTGAGAGAATGTTGCTTTCAGCAGGAATATTTTCCAAATTTCTTGTCAAAGTTCAGACTATTAGGAATGAGAGTTGATAATTAAGTTTAGTCTTTAGGTTAAAATGACAATTGGTTAGAACAGCAGCAAATTCAGACTGTGAAGCACTAGTTTAGAAAGGCAGCTGACAGTGGGCAGTAGGAGGAAGTGGCTGCAAGTTGTTATTTAGAGTAACATTTGGGAGTAGGTGGCTCATAAGACAAGGTGGTATCTCAAGAAAGTGAGCTTACAGTAAAAGCTATTTTGGATGGATAATTTTAACCATCTGAATCTTATATTAACCTCTTTTCTCATCCACAACACCCAAAGCAGGCACATTTTCTCTATGTATTTATCATTTTGTGAAAATA
Source organism: Uropsilus gracilis (assembly GCA_004024945.1). NCBI lineage: Eukaryota > Metazoa > Chordata > Mammalia > Eulipotyphla > Talpidae > Uropsilus > Uropsilus gracilis. Next base: position 28,599 of record PVHY01003606.1, on the reverse strand, counting down.
TAATTGCATGGATTATATCCAAATGCATATATAAATTATATACATATGTGTATATACCTATTCATATATACAATAAATTTATATCTATATTCTATGGTAGCTGTCTCTAAAATTCAAAATATACTTACAAAGAAGTGGGTTTATATGCATATATCATGTTTTTTTAATATACTTTTATTTTTACTTGTGCAAAAATCAGATTCTGAAATCTGAGCAGCAAACTCTTTTGACTTGCGAAAAGGAATCTCTATGCCTTTAGCTTCATTAGATTTAATATTTTTGTGATGTATTTTGTGATGACTATGAAGAAATGTATATGCTCTTTTAATCAATATTTTGTTTTAATTCATATTATCAGAAGATATAACCATCATGAGGAGTGGCCTGGTCTTTTTCAGAAGGAATGAATCATTGAGGAAGAAAAAAAAAAAACTTGCTGGGCACGGTGGCTCGTGCCTGTAAACTTCAGCCTATGAAGCGGCTGGGGCTAGGAATCGCGGTTCGAGTCCCGCCTGGGGCCCGTAACGAGACCTAGTTCCAAAAAAACTAGCTGGGTGAGGTGGCGCTCGCCTGTAATCCCAGCTACCTGGGAAGCCGAGGGATTGCTTGGTACCCCCGGCAACGAGAGCTTGCGGTTCCATGGGCAAAAATAGCGAGACCTTGTCTCAAAAAAAAAAAAAAAAGAAAGAAAAAAAACCCCTGCCTTTTGTCTAATATGAGAATTCTGTAATGAATATAAAAGCTAGCAGTATCAGAACCCTGAACTTGGGAGACCAGCATGATACTTAACAGGCGAGAAGCAGAAGCAGTGTGTAGAGTAGGTTAATGACTTCATTTTTAATTATGGTAAGCCAAGAGTAGGTGAAAAAACCTGAGAAAGCCTGTGGGTAAGATTTTAATTTTTTTGAAATGCAGTTTTATATCAGACTACTGTTTGTATGGTACTATAAACTAAAGTTTTATTGATAGTTAAAAATAAATATGGAAAAATTATCATTTTTTCCTAGTCTCACCTATAAATTTGTGGAAAAACTTGGAAGTGCAATGCCTAGAGGAACAGCATATAACTGGTACCCTCTTAATGTCATTGTCTTGGAAAGTAATTTGATAATTTTTATAAGTCAAAAAAAAGTACCTTTCCTTCTTATCCAATAACTTCATTTTGGGACTATGTACAAAGAAATTAATCATTAATATGTAAGGAATTTGTACAAAGTTTTGTACACAACACGTTTGAAGCAAGACAAGGTCCTCTAGTGTTGTTTAACTTGTTTATTCATTCAACAAACTTTCTCCAAGTGCCTAGTGTGTTCCAAACACTAGGGGTAACATGGGGGGAGGGGATTTTTCTGCCTTTGTAGAATTTACGTTTTAGAAGGGAAGGTTTAAAATAAACAAACAAACGGGTGAGGGACCAGGCAAAAGTCCAGTCCACAGACCGGAGCTGGACACAGCAGTGGACAACCAAGTGAACCAGTATAAGTAAGACCAGAAAAACAACCATAGACACGATGTTCCCATGCGCACTTCTACACTCGCTGGGCCAAAACCCGGGACTTCATTTTGGAGATATATTCAAGGAGAGCAACACACCCTCCCCTCATTATGGGAGAGAAGAGGATGACCAAAGATGGGGTAATGGGCCCCACACCAAAACTGCAAAAGGAAGCAGAGGAGATAACCTTCAAAGGCCACTCGCAGAAGCCTGAACTCATGGGCCGGGCACGGTGGCTCGTGCCTGTAAGCTTCAGCCTATGAAGCGGCGGGGGCTAGGGATCGCGGTTTGAGTCCCGCCTGGGGCCAGTAGCGAGACCGAGTTCCAAAAAAATAGCTGGGCATGATGGCGCACACCTGTAATCCCAGCCACCTGGGAAGTTTGAGGCTGGGGATTGCTTGAGTCCATGGTACCCCGGGCAACGAGAGCCTGCGGTTCCACGGGCAAAAATAGCGAGACCTAGTCTCAAAAAAAAAAAGAAACCTGAACTCAGAGAAATTTCTTGACCAACACTGGCTGGCAGGGGGCAAGACCCCCAAAGCCCGACACCAGAGCCATAACGAAAAGCAGCAAAGCAATAGAGATGGGATTGGGTTGGAGAGGACGGCCTGCAGCAAGAAAACATGAACAGATCACAAACGAATATAACCTGGCCACCCAACGCAAACTTAAGACTGAAAATCTAGCAGCAAGGTTCGCCGGGACCCAACAACGCAGTCCCTCACCCAGAGAAAAGACACTAACACAGAAAAGAGACTAATGGACTCAGCACAGCTAATAAATAACAAAGAATGGAGTGTGAGAGAATGGAGGGAGCACCGGAGGGAGGGGGAAAAATATATAACAGAGAGGTTGTAACCTAAAGAACAAAATAAAATTGTTTATATTAAAACTAACTAAATAAATAAAATAAACATAATGCATACACATATATAATTACACACATATAGTATAGCAGGTGGAGAAAAATAGTACAGGGTAGGGGAACAGGAAGTAGATGGGAGATGGCTGTTCTGTATTGGAACTCAGGGAAGGCTTTAGGGTTAATAACATCTGAGACCCTAAGGAAGAAAGGAGACAAGCTGTGAGGCTATCTGGAGAAGAAGCAGTTCTTGCAATGGAGCTTGCCTGGTGCTTTTAAGGAACAGGGAACTGGGTGCAACTGAGCAGAACAAGCTAGAAGGAGGGTAGCAGATGAGGTCAAAAAGTCAAGGAGACCAAATCTTGCAGGTTATTATAGGAATTTGGATTTTACTCTGAGTGAGATTAGAAGTTGTTGAAGGGTTTTTAGCTTTCAAAATGATGGGGGCAGGGAGAAAGCAGAGACAGCTAAGAGAATATTGAAATAATCTAAGCAAGAAGCAATGGTGGAATGGATCAGCGTGGTAATAATGGGGTGATGAGAGAGTTTGCATTCTGGATATAATCTGAAGGTAAATCTGACAATTTAGTAACTCGTTGAAGGTGAGGTATAAGAAAGAGGAATTAAGGACACCAATTTTTGGTCTGAGTAACTGGAAGGGTGGAGCTACCATCAACTGGGATGGGGAAGATATGGGAAGACCAGATTTAGGGGTAGACATATTGCAGATCCCTTCTATACATATGTAGCTGCCAATACTGCCTCAGTGTTCTATGCTGGCACCGCCTTAGGGCAACCTGAGCCCCAACTGTGTGCACCTCCTTTTCTTGGCCACAGGGCTGTCTCACACTAAGGCAATCTTGGTCAAAACCAGACCTAGGAAGGGAGGATGGGGACATGGTTTCCTAGACACAGGAGGAAAAAGGGTGCCTTTCCTTGCCTCTGTTTTCTGTCCTTGAATGCCTCTGTTTGAGAATGTGGTGATGGTGGTATTGCAACAACTGAGGGAAGTCCAAAGGAATTGAAGACAAGCCATGCCCTGTCATTGTAGAAATGAAACAATTATAGCAACCACTTATCTCTGCAGTGACTACCATGGGGGAGAAACAAACCCTTCTTTTTCAAAGTTGAGTGAACCTGAGTCAATTCTCAATTCCATTCTCTCGGAGTTGAAAGCATTCCTGATTCACTGTTCCAGTCATAATAGTAGCTGTTCTTAACAAGTACTTACTAAGTAACTGCTTACTAGTCTAAGAACTTTACCTGTATTTTTCCATTTAATCCTTATAATAAGGTTATGAGATTGTCACTAATATTATTTCTATTTTAGATGAGGAAATTGAGGCATGGAAGGTGAAGCCATTATATGAAACTTCAGAGCTCTTACCTATCATTACTTTGCTATTTGCCTTCCAGTATTTGCACTTCTGTAATTTGACATAAAATATACTGTATCAAATTCTTTTTCACCTATGCAGTATGGACATTTATTAGGCATGAAAAACTTCAAATTCGAAGAGCATTATGTATGACTAAACAATGACTAAGAGACATTCTCATATATCTCTTTATGATTTTAGATTTTAAATGCTTTCAGAGATAAATTCAGTTTAGTTATCTTTCCATTATGCAGATGAAATAAGTAATAAAGACAGGTTCAAAACTATTATATGAAGCGGTAAGTCTCCTTCACTTCAAGTCTGAAACCACAAGTGACCCCAACTGGATTATGTCAAATAAAATTTGAAAATAAGAAGGCACGCATAGGACTATAATACTGATTTCACATTATCCACCAGCTCCCTATGCATGTCACCATTCCTATTTATAGTTGAAATTCTCTAAAAAATCATCAGTCCTCATAGTCTGTATTTCCACCCATCCCACTCATCTTGAGTCAATCAATCAAACTTTAAGTTCAACCCCCTAAAAAACTGCTCTTTTCAAGGTCTTCAATGATGCTTACATCACTAAATCCAATGTCAATACTTAATTTTCATCTTATTGATTTATCAGCAACATGTAACAGTCCTGGGTTTCTGTTGCTCCTTCTTACTCCTCTCACTGTTTTCCAAACACTGAATGTTACATTCACCCCCATTCACACCTTTGGTGCTCTCATCTTGGCTCAAAGCTTTGCATGCTGTGCAGGATTAAAGCATACAGCTGAATACCACAGTGTGAGTGACATCAGGTGATGCCATGTGGAGCACAAGACTTGCCCAGCTGACACAGGTTCCAATTTCTGAGCCATAAAATTGTGTGCTACAAAAAAAGAGTCCTGGTTTTCAGTCATTAAATGTTGGGGAAATCAGTCTTGCTGCAATATATAACCAGACAAATCTTTTTTTCTAATGACTCACAAATTACCTGAATATTTCCTCCGAATTCCAAAATTCACACCTAATACATTCTGATATTTCTACTTGGACCTGGTCTCATTTTGGGTTTTTACCAGAACCATTCTGAGACCAGAATTCAGCACAAATAGCTTATTTTGGAAGTGATCTCAGGAGTACCAGTAGAGTAACAGGGACATAATGGAATAAAAGCAGACCATGAAGCATGTGTTATCAAGGCAGTTACCACTGAAGAAAACTGCTTTATATTATTGGAGAACATCAGAATTAATGTAAAACATGAGGATCTTATTTAGAGAGTAAGGGAACAGGAATATATGCTTACTTTTTGAAAAATTTCAGTATCGTGGGTTTATAATACTATAAAAATTTCAGGAGTACAGTTCCACACTTTGATATATGCATATACTACACTAGGCCCACCACCAAAGGTCTAATGGCATTCCTCAATAAGCAATTACTGCTCCTCCCATCCTCCATCTTTTCTGGCATCCAACATCTAGTCACAGTCTAAGGATTTGGTTTTTTATTTTGTTTTGTTCATTTGCTTTGCTTCTTTCTATTCTACATATGCGTTAAGACATACTATTTCATGATATCACCACCACCAAATCTAATTAGCTTTCAAAGTTTCTTTGTTCTTTGGCTATATACCACTAAGGATACACAGTCAGATTGCTATGTTGAAAAGTGACTTGAATGAAATTCAAGTGTGGTGATATTATCAATTTCATATCTTTGGGTTTGTTTATTTCGTTGCTTTTCAATCAGCATCTAAAATATTAAACTTAATAAAAAGGTCACTTGTAGACATCTCAATAGTACCCCTATTTAGATATCCCCCAGAGATAACTGCTATAGACTGAATTGTGTTCCCTAAATGTCACATGTGAAATGTGTAGCCCTAACCTCCCATGAGAATGTATTCAGAGGTTGGGATTTTAAAAAGGCGATTAAGTTAAATGAGATTAGAAGACTGAGACCCTAATCAGATAAGATTTATAAGCTGAAGGAGGAATACTAGAGTACTTCCCACCTGTGCCCTGCTCATGTACACACAGAAAAGTCACTTTAATCTTGAACTTCTAACCTGTGGAATCGTGACAAATAAATTTTTGTTATTTAAGTTGCCCAGGTTGTGGTGTCTATGGCAGCCCTAGCAGTCTAGTGCATTAATCATTTAATGTATGGTTTATCCTTTTGTGTTTCTGAGAAAAATAGGCAAGTATTTCCGTTTCCTCTTACACAAAATGTAGCATGGTATATGCTTTTTAACATTTAATGTTATATCTTTTTTTTCCCTCTCCCCCTCAACATCTAACAGTGTATACTATAAATCACTTTATATTAATCCATAGGACTCTATCTCAGTTTTTAATTTTTTTTTTAGTTTTTCATTTTTACTATTGTATTTCTGTTATGCATTTACCATAGTTTATTCAGATATGTTTCTAATATTTTCCTACTATAAATAATGATTGAATAACTTTATATGCTGTTTACTATTTGGAATATTTAATATTCCTGTTTAAGGTTAAATCCTTAGGAAAGGGAGAGCTGAGTTGAAGGTTATATTTCAAATTGAGTTGAAGGTTTAGTTTCATTAGACAATTCTATAGCCTTCCAGAGAAACTGTCCTGTTCTACAGTCTCACCAGCAAGTGTCAATGTACCTTTTTTCCTCTCTGCCTTATTGACAGTGTGTTGAGCTTTTGAATTTTTGCCAATCTGATGAGAAATGAAATTACCTTGTATTATATAATCTTTTTTCTTTTTTTTAGAGAGTAGGTCTGGCTATGTTGCCCAGGGTTGTCTTGAACCCACGGACTCAAGTGATCCCTAGCCTCAGCCTCCCAGGTTGCTGGGATTACAGGAGCGCGGCATCACACCTGGCTATGTTTTTTTGGAACTAGGTCTTGCTGTGTACCCCTAGCGGGACTCAAACCTCGATCCCTGGTCCCTGCCATGGCTTCCTAGGCTTACAGGCATGCACCACCATGCCTGCCCCTGGCTATCATTTTTAAAATGACATTTTCTAACTAGGATGTAGCTTAGATTTGATATTTCTATATTTAATGTTATATTTAGATAAATTATCAAATTATATTATTAAGTCTAATATTTAATCTGTTGATTTTTTGTTGTTGTTGTTGTTGAGACTGTCTCGCTATTTTTGCCCATGGAACCACAGGCTCACGTTGCCTGGGGTACCACGGACTCAAGCAATCCCCAACTTCAGCTTCCCAGATATTACAGGCACCCTCCAATATGCCCAGCTATTTTTTTGGAACTAGGTCTTGCTTCGTTGTCCCGAGAGGGACTGAAACCACGATTCGTGGTTCCTGCTGTGGCTTCCTAGGCTGCCGCTTACAGGCATGCGCCACCATGCCTGGCTAATCTGTTGATTCTTTTATGTAGAAACCCTGAAGGTGATAACTATATTATTTGTGATAATCACAGTTTTGTTTCTTCCATTTTGATACTGACAAATTTCTTTTCCTGTATTAGTATGCTGCAGTTAGAACAATGACAGATTGTTGAGCAGGGGAGACAATGATAGCTTTGTCTTGTTGCTGACCTTAAAGAGAATGTGATTAATGTTTTTCCACTGAGGATTATATTTACTATATGCATTAAAGATAACTTTTGTTAGACTAAAGATATTTTCCTGCATGTTGTTTTACTAAACATTTTCTATCATAAATGGGCATCAAATTTTATCAATTTTTTTCTCTGTATGTATTGATTGTTTTTGTTTTTTGTTTATTTGTTTGTTTGTTGTTTTTGAGACTAGGTCTCGCTATTTTTGCCCATAGAACCTCAGGGTCTCATTGCCCGGGGTACCACAGAAGCAAGCAATCCCCAGCCTCAGCTTCCCAAGTAGCTGGGATTACAGGCGTGCGCCAACCACGCTCAGCTGTTTTTTTGGAACTAGGTCTCGCTACGGGCCCCAGGCAGGACTCGAATCGCGATCCCTAGCCCATGCCGCTTCATAGGCTGAAGCTTACAGTCACGAGCTACCATGCCCGGCCTTTATCTGTATGTATTGATATGCTTGTTTTTTGCCTTTCTGTGTTAGGATGGTGAATGACAATGATTTTGTTCTCCTAATATTAAATCACATTTAATTTAAGTTGGGTACACCTGGATGAACCCAACTTAGTCTATTTTTTAAATGCATTGCTGTATTTGGTTTGCTACTAACAATATGTTTGCACCTTCATGAGTATTATTGCCTTGTAACTTAATGTTTTATATGGTCTTTGTTTGACTTTGATATCAATATTTAATGAACTTCACTAAATGGGTTCTCTCTTGCTTTCTCTCAAAATTATCTAGAAAAGTTGGAATAAGTTGTCCCTTGAATAGTTTGGAGAATTGATCTATAGAACCCTTGGGATTCCACCCCACCCTTTTTTTTTTTTTTTTTTTTTTTGAGACTAGGTCTCGCTATTTTTGCCCGTGGAACCACAGGCTCTCGTTGCCCGGGGTACCACAGACTCAAGCAATCCCCAGCCTCAGCTTCCCAGATAGCTGGGATTACAGGCGCGCACCACCACGCCCAGCTATTTTTTTGGAACTAGGTCTCGCTGCGGGCCCCAGGCGGAACTTGAACTGCAATCCCTAGGCCCAGCCGCTTCATAGGCTGAAGCTTACAGGCATGAGCCACCGTGCCTGGCCTTCCACCCCCTTTTTTTAATGGAAAGGTTTTTACTACCAATTAATTCTTTTTGTCATAAAACATTCTGGTTTACAATTTCTTCTTGAGTCAGTTTTCAAAAGTTATAAGCGTAGAATGTATATACAGCAGTCCCTGCCTTATCTGTGGTTTCACTTTAATTATCTTTGATCAAAAGCAGTACAAAAATAACAAAAATATATGTACAATAAGATACCTTCATGGGGAGAGAGGGAGAGATCATAGTTAACTTTTATTGCAGTATATTATCATAACTATGTTATTTTGTTATTATTAATCTCTCATGTGCCTAATTTACAAATGAAACTTTGTCAAAGGTTCATGTATATAGGGAAAACTACATATATAGAGTTTGGTTACTATCTACGGGGTTTTAGGTATCCGCTGTCCACTAGAGGTCTTGCATGTATCCTCATATCTGGGGGAGCACTGCCCTTAAATTTACCCGCATGTTCATTCATTTCTTTGATCACCATCTTCCTGTTTTTCAGAACTTTTACTGGGATTATTTTTCTTTTTGTAATGGCATTTACATTTTCCTTTAATGAAGATTAGTTGGTAACAAGCTGTGTTTCTGTTTATCAAAAATGTCTTTATTTTGTCATTGATCTTATCAGGCAACACAATTCTAAAATAGCATTTTTTTCTCAGCATTTAAAGTTATTATCTTATTGTATTCTAGCTTCCCCTGTGTGTTAATAAGTCTGCAAGCAGTCTAATTACTGTGTCTGTAAGTAAGCTGATTGATGTTATGAGTGGAATTGTATTTCTCAGAAAGATATTTTGAAGTCCTAACTTTCAGTACCTCAGATAATGACCTTATTTTGAGATTGGGTATTTGCAGACATAATTAGTAAAGTCATATTTTAAGAGGGTGGATTAGAAACTGTGACTTTAACATGGGCAGTGTATTTATTTATAAAATTTAGGCATTACCATTAGTTGTGTCTGATAGCCCCCTACCCTGGTAACAGGTTCTTTGTCCAACATGACTGGTGTCCTTACAAGGGGAGAAGAAACATAAAGACAGATACAGGAGAGGAAAAGTCATATGACAATGGAGGCAGAGACTGAGAACTGTAGCTACAAGTCAAGGAATGCCAAGAATTGTTGACAAACTGCAGGAAACTAGGAAGAAACAGAAAGGATTCTCCTTTATGGGTTTTACAGGGAACATGATCATGCTTATAACTTGGTTTTGAACCTCTACCCTCCAGTAATGTGGACAAAAAATGTTTGCTAATGTTAAACCACAAAAAATGTTAAGCCACTCAGTACATTTTAGTTAACTGATTTTAAGATGTGTTCTTCATTCGTCATGTTTCCAGTTTCACTAGTATGCATTTAGGTTGGATTTCTTTTTTATCTTGCTTAGTAATATTAGAAATTTCTGATGTGTGGATTTGTCTTCTATTTATTGGGAAGACCTCATCCTTTATATGAATATAGACTCATCTCCATTTTCCCATTCTCCTTTTGGGGCTAAATAGATTTAAACTAGGTAACAAAGTTAAGTTGGGTGATTTCTAGCCTGTCAGATTTTCATCTTCTTGTCTCTCTGTGCTACATTTTGGGTAGTTTCTTTAGGTCTAATACTGCACTTGTTCTTTAGAAGCATGATATTTCTGCTTTTAAATTTTCATAGGTTTTTTTAAAAAAGAGCTTGCGGCAGAGATTGATCTCAACAGTCTTTTTCTCCTGTGTAGTTACAGAACTTTATGATTTTAACTGGACAAATAACCATTCAGAATAAAGGCTACAGCTCCAATATAATTTACCTTAGGTAACATTTACCTAGTGGTCATTATACTAAGCTTTGACTGTATATAAGCAGAAATCATATGCACATTTTTTGGGAAGTTTTCTTAAAGGTAAGGACATGTCATTCTCCAGCTGTTTTTTCCTTCTTTCCCACTGCTCTTCCTTCCTCATACCATTATCGTGGCTCTTGCCAAATGGCTTGCTTTGGGCAATGAAATGTGGGCCCACAGGACATGTGACACATCTAGCAGAAGGTGCAAATGTTTCTGTGGCTTAGCATCTTGTGTGCTGGTCTCCAGCCACAAGAAAATCACAGCCAGGTGACTACTGTGCCATTAGTTTGAGTCCTTGAACACAGGACCTGTGTAACTGACTTAAAAATTTTCTTGCATCTAGAGCACAACCACAGTGGTTGACTGTACTTACTGGCCATCTGTGTGACTACTTTGGTAAAATGTCTGTTCAGTTCCTCTGTCCATTTTTTAATGATAATTTATTTCTTGCTCTTGAACTGTATGGGCTCTTTATGTATTTCTGGATATTCAGCCCTTATTAGATATATGATTTGCTTATGAATTAATTTTTCTTTCCCTAATTCTTTGAAGTTTTTGTTCCCTCTAAGGTCACTTTTTCTCTTTATCTCTCCACTCCTACCTTCGTGTTAGAGACCACCATTAAATATCTCATAATTATTGGTGGCTCATTCATATTTAAGATGAGGCAGTTGGAATGTTGATGAGGAATTTTTTGAATTAGAGCTGTGGTTAACTTGTTCAGGTCTAGCATGAGTGGGTAAAAACCCTGCTATCGTGCCAAAATGAAGAATGCTCTTCTCTTACTCATTAAAACCTCAGCTACCCAAGCTTTCCCGAGGTTGAGAACTGTTGATTTTTAGTCTGCAATAAATGCCTGACTATTATACTTGACATATTGCAATTATTCTGCTGTTCTATATACAGATCTATATTTAGTCTCCAGGTTTTCTGCCCTGCTTCTCACTCTTGCTTTTTGTCTATCTCTGTAAATTTCAGTCTTTTTAAAGCATTTCTGGCAGGTAGGTACAGAATAAGGTGCAGCACCTCTATGCACCTTTTTCCACATGATGGTTTTCTCCATTTTGTTAAACTACACTCACTTTCTGCATGTAAAAAAATTTTTTTGGGTCACCTCCTTTCCATTTCTATTTTTTAATTCCTTTATTGACATTTTTGGTGTGGACTCAAAGAAGAGGCAAAGAATACATGCGCTCAATTTCCAGCTTTTAAAAAAACCCCTAAATTTGGGTTTTAAAAGTTATCTGGCTAGGGAAAATAGGAAAAAACAAACCAGTGGAATGGTAAAAGAGAAAAATCAGTATCTGTGATATTAGTATTCCTGTGTATGTGTAATTTAGTACTTTGTGTCTTAACGCTCCAGATCCGCAGCTTTTAGACACATGATGAAACTCAACCATCTAATTCACACTTTATTTTATAGTTCAGAAAATGGGACCTGAGGAATAAGTGGTTTATTCAAGGCTATACAAATAGAGTGGCAAAATGGAAGTTAGAAAAAATATAACTAGCAGTGTGGGGACTAACAGGAGGGGCCTAGCAGCAGTCGGTAGGAGTTTGAGAAATAAAGAAGGATGACTTTTTGTGGGTAAATATCCAGATGTCAAAAAAAAAAACAAACAAAAAACCCTGAACTATTTTAAGATGCTTGTTTGGCAGCTACTCCGTCTCCTCCGGCATCAGTCTAACAATCGGTAGCCATATGTAGAATGTACTGAAGGGGGCGACTGTACAGCAGGACCGGGAACTGCAGTGATTGTGATGTAGGAGGGAGCAATTAGAGAGCCGGGGCAGGATAATAATTTCACATTTCACAGAATTTGGTGAATGAGTGAATATGAATCCTGAACAGAGACGGAAAATGTTGGTAGAATTAGGATGTAAACTGGCTAATTGTGGTGGTGGGGAGTAAGGGTAAAACGACTCAATTCCTCGTTCAGAATATTTACAATTATTTTAAGGAAAAGTCTGGGAATAAATACAGTCCACATCCCTCTTCCTTTCTGGGTTTAGGAATAGTTCACCTGCACTTAAGTTAACCCTCAAGAAAATCGACTGCGATTCAGTACTAGAAAACTGGGTTGCCTGACAGAAGGCACCAGTTGCAGGGACGAAGTAAGAGTTAATGCAGCACAGAATTTGGCACGTCGCAGGGACTGAATGTGAACATTTATTTCCGCCCACGCTGTCCTCTCCTGGCAAGATCGCCAGAGGAACGACCTGCACTGGCGCCCGTCTCCTGCGACGCCTCCCCCTAAGGTCGTGTGGACAGTCCCCAGCGTCGCAGATCCTGTTACTACCTTCCGCTGCCACATTTGGTAAAGGCTAAGGGTGGGGGGCAAATCCGATTTCCCTGGGACAAAGGGTGCCCACTGCGGCCCCAGGAGCCGCGAATGCACCGACAAGCCTAGGGCGGCTCTCCTCGACGCCGGTCCCCGGATCGGTGTAACGGGCTCCGCGAAGGAGAGGGTGGGACAAGGTTTGGGAACGCCAGCTCTCCGCTCTCCGGGCGGGCAGGCCGTCCGCTTCCTACGGCAAGCAGGAGGAGACAAATGCCGCCTTTGCCCGCTCCCACCTTCCTAGTCAGTCAGCCGGGCTGACACTCCCCTCCCGTGGCCGCAGGGGTCGTGTGTGGGGGCTGTAAACGTGTGCGCGCCCGCTACTCCGCTTCGGCGCAGAGCTACGACCGGCACCGAGTCTCTCCCGCTCCCCGGCCCCTAAGTCGCCCGACCTAGGAAGGCGCCGAAGGCCTGCCGCGCCGTTCCGCGCCGCGCCGCCAGAAGGCTGCGGGAGAGCAAGCGGAGGGTCGGCCGGGGCGGAGCTCGCGCGTCTCCAGGCCAGGGGCCGGGGGCGGAGCTAGGTGTCTCGCGCAGGGGGCGGGCCGCGGTGACGTCGACGGGCGCCCAGGCCGTGCTGTGGCTGTGGCTGTGGCGGCGGCGGTAGTGGCGGCGGCGGCGGTGCCCGGGCGGCAGCGGTAGCAGCGGCAGCAGCTCCATCGGCAGCCCCGAGGAGGGTGAGGCAGCCGCGGTGGCGGCAGCTCGGAAGTCGGGCGCGATCTAGAGCTTCCCGCCTGTCGCGGGCGCTGAGGCTTTTGCCTTTTCTAACCCTGCCTGCTGTCGGCCCTGGCTAGGGCAGGGCAGCGCGCCCCCGGGGAGGGGCGGAGCTGTAGGTGAGGCTTCAGGACCCCCTCCCCCTCCTTGCCCAGCCGGGGGGGATGGGGAAGTCCGGGGAGGGGCGACCCCACCCTGCCCACGTCTGCCCACCGGCGGGCTCCACCCTGCTGGGCTCCGGGATTGGGCGGGAGCTGAGGCGGTAGGTGAGGGGAACCGGCGGCGGGAGGTGGGAGATGGGAGGTGGGCGGTGGGCGCTCTGGGCTCTGGGCACACGGAGGGTGGGAGGCTTATGAGGATGAGGCGTGATGTTGCGGCGCGGTGGTGGCGAGATGGAGAAATTGGGGAGCCACGAGGAGGTTGGGGTGCGGTCGGCTTGGATCTGGGGGTTTAGGTGACTGCTGAGAAATGTTTAAAGCGATGAGAATTTTTTTCTTCCGTGAAATGGTGAGATGGAAGATGAAGGACTGTATTTCAAAGGGAAGATGAGCTGTGGACGTTGCCTTTGAGGCATTTGGAGAAGCTATTGCACCAGATCTCACATTTCTACTTTAGGGTTTTGGCTATTTTCTTTTTTTCTAATTAGCGGGGTGGGGAAGGGAAGAGGTTCTCTGTTTTTGGCTCAGGATGGGTAAATAGTGAGTGTGGATGGATTTGAAGTTTTATACCCAATAAGAGTGAAATTTTGGGTAAAGACAACTTCATGTAGCAGCAATCTTTAGTGAGTAGATCTCATCACATTTAGTTCCTTAAAGGCGTTATCTTTCCATTCTGTTTTTGTGCCTAAAAGATCACTATATATCATCTCCTTTACAGGCTTTCTCCTGGCCTCTTAAGGCCTGAGAATCAGGTGGTTGCTTTGGAAGACTCTTTTCTGAATAATAGTTGCAGGTGGTTGTGGTTGCCTGCTTTGGATGGATAAAATGAACAGTTTGTACAGTTCCCTTGTAGCTAATTCAATGAAAAGTACTGAGATGTTTTAATGCACAGGTGTCTTTTACAGTTTGTTTTTCATTAGACCTTGACATTTACACATTTTGTGTTCAGTTGTTACGGATCATTTCTCCATTGCAAATGATATATTAGACACTTTTAAAATGAAGTGAAATATATTTATTTTTAGAGTGACTCCTCAATTTCTGAACTATATTCTTGGAATTAAGTGCTTTAAAAATGCCCTTTAATAAGATTTTGGGTCATGTGTCTCACTTCCTAGGGAGATAGTAGTAAGAGTAATCAGTGTTCAATGTTCTCATTATTGTTTCACTGCTTAGCACATTAAATCAAAATCTTTTCTGGATTCCTGCTCCTGTCAGATTACAGTATATGCTGGCCTTAATGATCAGTGTCATTTAAAGTATTTCTTGAATAGAAATCAGATTTGTGATGGACATATATTATGTAGTAGGTGGAAGTAGTTATGACTCTCAATAATTCATTAATAGAGGAAGAGAAACTGTCCTGAAATGGAATTTGAACAGTGACTTTCCCTAGACTTACTCAGTGTATTTGGGAACATAGCAAGAGAGGTGGTTTCTTGACCCAAGAGAGAATTATACATACATGTCAGTTGCCGGTCCTAGACTTTTTTCTTGTGCCTACTTAATGAACAGAATAGTATCTCTTAGCAAATATTTCTGCTTAAAGAGTCCTATAGGAATAGATGCTATAATGGCTTACTCAGAAAGAAAGGGTGTGGTCCAATTTGTAATTATAAATAAGATTAATTAACTACTCAGATTAAGTTATAAATTGGGTACAATGGATAGTTGTGATTTTGGATTAGTTACTTAGTAGAAAAAATTAAAATCCACACATCTAACATTGGTTTTCAAATTATACTTTGATCTAGTTGAGCAACATGGGGACAGATGTGAACAAAGATGCTGGGTGAAACTGTATATTGATAAAATGACGTTCCTATGACTGATAGTGGAACATAATTCTTTTTATTGCAGAAATGAAGTTAAATGATGTGGAGGAAGGTAAAAGAAATGATTATTTCTATTTAGAATTTCTTGTATATGAAAAAATACTCCTTTTTATGTTTCAGTTTCTTTTTACTAGCCATTACTGTATTAATTCCTGTTGAATCTTTGGAGTTTTTTTTTTAATTCATTAGTTAAAATCATAGATAAGCCCATCAGTCTGTTAATTCAACATTAAAACTGGAAACAATAGTGAAGGTTCTCATAGAAACAGTGAATGTTCTCATAGCAACAGCTGCTCTTTCTCTACCATTATGCTTTTAGAAGTAATGTGAAGAGCTGTCAAATGTGTACCACACATTTGTATCAAAAACATTGATGGAGAAAGGTCAGGGAATGAAGTATTTTGGTTAATCAGATAAGAATCAGTAAAATGATTATCAATTTTCAGAGAAATCTAATAAAGTAAATTTAGTATACAGGTTACATAGAATATAATTTAATTTTCTGGCTCTTCAACATCTAAGCCTTGGAGGACTGATTCATTCAGTTATTCCAATTATTCATTCAACAGTTATTTATTGACTATGGTTCTGGATACTTTTTTTTTAGGAAGTAGCCATAGCCAAAGCTGACAGAAATCTCTATCTTCACGGAATTTTCCTTCTAGATACACTGAGAAATGAAGGGCAACTCAGCAAAGGAGAGTGTAAGAAGTCATTGATCATTGATTTAGGAAGTTAGGTGAGTGTGAGGTGTTAGAAGTAAATGAAAGCAAGTTTTCAAGGCAGAGGGAATGATCAGCAATGTTTTTGTTTAAAGATTTATCAGCCTGTTGAATAAGAGAAAATCCTGCTCTCTTATGATGTCAAACAGCAGAGAAATGACTACTTTTTAATGTCAGATGTAACAATCAGTTTTTTACTTCTGGATTAATTTTTTTTTTTTTTTGAGACTAAGTCTTGCTGTTTTTGCCCGTGGAACCGCATGCTCACGTTGCCCAGGGTACCACAGTCTCAAGCAATACCCAGCCTCAGCTTCCCAGGTAGCTGGGATTATAGGTTAGCGCCACCACGCCCAGCTATTTTTGGGGGGAGTAGGTCTCACTGCGTGCCTCCAGCGGCACTCAAACTGCGATCCCTGGCCCTGGCTGTGGCTTCCCAGGCTGCCGCTTACAGGCTTGCGTCACCATGCCCGACCATGGATTAATTCTTTAAAAATGAATTTTTTTCTTTTTAGAACAAGTAGACAAAGCTGGACATGTATATTTGTATTAAAGATTGTTATTAGTCTTTGTGTACTTATTTTTTTTAATAGGTAATGCAAGTACCAAATCAGTACAAAAAAAAAAGTACAAAGGGAAAATGTCTCTCCTGTTCCACCCAGTTATTCCTGAAGGCAATCACTGTTTTCAGTTTCTTGTTTTTCCTAACAAGTGAAACTCTGTGCAATAATATGGCATTTAACTTTTAAAATTTCATACATATAGTATTTTGTCTTTTAGGTTTTTTTAAACAGGCTGTTTTAATTACCTAGAGATATTTTGTCTTTACTCAGACATGTCTCATATTATACAATTCATCCATTTAAAGTATTTCATTAAATTTTAAGTTATATTCAGAGTTGTGCAACCATCTTCACCATAATCAACTTCAGAATATTTTTATTACCCTCAAAATATGTCTCAGACCCATGAGTATTCATTCCCCTGACCTTTGGTTTTTAAGATTGTTTATGTATGTATTAGTGACTTTTGTGTTTGTTGCTAAGTGCAGCCATTATTTTGTGCTTTTAATATTCTTTGATTAAATAGAAGCATAGATTTGCATAAAAGTCATATTAGGTAATTTTTTTTTGGTTGTATGAATACATGGGAAATTAAGCATATTGTTCTCATTATGCTTTCATTTATCAAAGATTTATTGTACCCCTTTTGTGTTTCAAGTCCTGGATAAGCCAGATGGAGTTCATAGTACAATGGTTAACAGGCTTGCCTATTCTTAAGGAGTATCATTTTAGTGGAAGAGGTGGAAAAGTTAACAGGAGTTTGTGCTCTACTGTGAAAAGCACTTCAGTTGATATACCTCAACTGAATTCATTTCAGTTCAACTCAATTCTAATCTGAGTTGTGGGAAGATCTAGGATGAGATCCTAAAGAATAAATAGGATTTGGCCAAATAAAAAGAATGCAAGCAGAGGGAATTACAGTAGCATGTGTAGAACCCAAAGGCTAGAGAGATTTGAAAACAGTTGTGTCTGGGTGACTTATTGAGTAAGGTGCTGATATGGCTTCTTTTTTTTCTTTTAAAAATTGTGTTGTTTTAAAAAGGCAAAGTTACATTATTTATTTGCTTAAACTCTATATATGGCTATTACTACCTATGTGTTTACCTTTGGGAGAATTCCTTTTTTATATATCAAACTCAACTTTCTCGTCTGTAAAGTGGAAAAATCTTGTCATCATTTGTGAATGATTAATGATGATGGGGTGGTGGTGGTAGTGGTAATTGTGATGTTGATGGTGCCTCATTTATGGAATGTCCTAGACTGTTGAGCCCTAGAGAATTCTCAGGAGACCGGAATATAACATCTGTCATTTCAACTTTTTTTCTGAGAGGAAGGAAGTGAATACCAAAAACTGTAGACCAGTACTGCCTGGAATACTTTCTGTGGGGATAAACACATTCTGTATCTTCACATCCACTCCTGTAGCCATTAGCCATATGTGCCAGTTAAACACTTGAAATGTGAATAGTGTTACTGACAAACTGAATTGTTCATCTTAATAGAGTTAATTTAAGTAGCCATTTGTGGCTAGTAGATACTCTATTGGGTAGCACAGTTACAAATTGATAACTCTAATGTTGAGCTCTGGCAGTGTTTTAGACTAGATTATTTAAAAGGTAGTTTTAGAAGCCTTTCAGGAGTGAAAGTGATCACTGGGAAATCGCATGGATTTACCAAGTCATCCCACAGTCTAGTTTCTTAGATTGATAAATATAAATGAAACATGGTAACTGTAATGTATCTAGAATTCAGTTAGGTCTTTGCATGCTGTCTTTGTGAAAAATATATCCTGGAGTTCATGAAGACAGCAACTATCATGTGTTTTCTACTGAACAAATAACAGAGACTTAGGAAATATTTGATGTTGATTAAGAATACAATTAAGTTAATTCACAACTGGCTGTGGACCTCTGTATTCAGAAACTACATAGTTTACTGGGGAGGATGGGTTTGAGGAGTGATAAGAGATGACTCACTGATGTTTGTAATGAAATGACCCTGTATAGTGGCAGGAATGGCACAGGAGTGCCATAGAAGTGGTATCTTCTGTGGTGGAATAGGAGACATTATCAGTGGAAGCCGGTTGCCAGCATATTTGCACCGAATGTAGATAATGTCCAGATAGGTGTTAGCTGATATTGAAGAGACAGAGGTAGAAGACTGTCCTAAGTAGCTGAAATCAGAGTAACAAGGATTTTATGTGAGCGTTCAGGAATAATGGTCAGCAGACGGCACTGGAAAAAAGGGTATGGGCCTCTTTTCCCATTACGGGGTCTGGAGTATGAGAGGCTGAGTATCTTCCACTGAAAGGGCTGTCCAGAAAGTGTTGTCCCTCAGGAAGCCAATCAGTTAAGGCAGAGAGGTAGTGAGAACTTTTAGACAGTTTTCTTTACAGTGGAAATAAATTCCAAGAGAGTGTATTTTCCCACTCCATTGACTTTGTTTTCATTATTTAAAGTTTAATGTCTCTTATCTTAAACCTAAACTTCACATTTTCTCTACTGCTGTACGTTGCTCTCTGCTTTTTAGCCAGTTTTTTTTTTTGTTAAGTGTTGTCTGCATTCTCCAAAATCTTCATTTCTTCACCTCTGATTTTTTTCTCAACCCGGTTTTGTTTCTGTCTCCACAACTTCACTGAAACTGCTTTTCAGGGGTTACTAATAACTTTAAAGTCAATGTTAGTTTTCCCTTCCTCTTTATTAACCTCTTAGCAGCTGTGCTAGTTAACTTGCTTTACAACAAATTAATCCCAAACAACTTAAAACAACAAATGTGCAACGTTGTTATCATTACTTAATGTGGAATACTTTTTGAATATACCCTGACTCAAAAAGTTACTAAACAAATCATATTAGGTGGGAAAGTCCTATTTTTGGGTAAGGAGAGAAATCTGTATTTCTGTGCCTTTTAAGTTCAGGACATACAAAACTAAATGTGTTTCTAGCTATTCTATGGTATTCCTGAATTCATCAAATTCATCAAATGACACTGCTAGTTGCTCAATCCAGAAATATGTGTAGTGTTCTTGAATTCTCCCTCTCTTCTGCCTTCCATTTTATTGTTTTCTTGGTTTTTGTAAAAATAATTGCTGTCCAGTGAAGGTGTGAATGGTTTATGAAGTAGTGCATCCCCTCTTGGGATCCCAGCTTTGAATGATTCTTGCTAGATGATTTTTTTTCTCCTTTCCACCCCTTGCTAGATGATTTTTTTTGAGTCCTTCAATCTTGAGATACTTTGTTGGTAGCTGTACAAGATTTTGATTAGGAGACATATAATGTACACTCCGCTTTAGATATGTAGCAGTTCTTGTATGTATTTGAAAAAAGAAACTTTATTTTTATGAACAATTTTAGGTTCACTGCAAAACTTAGTGGAAGATATAGAGATTTATGTAGAACTTTTGTGCATAACCTTCCTGTTATCAGTATCCCTTAGCAGAGTGGGGAATGAAGCATATGTTAGACATATTCTTTCATGACTGGCTTCTTTGGACATTCTGTTTGTGGGATTTAGATTTGTTTTGTTATCATGTGCTGTAGTTAATTTTCATTGCTAAAAAGTGTTCCATTGTATAAATACACCTGTTTATTTATTATATTATTGATGGGTGTTTGGGTTGTTTCCAGGTTTGGAGCATTATGAATTATAACCATTCTCGTACTAATCTTACATTGCTTTTATTTCTGATGTAGATAGAGCCAGGAATGAAGGTACTGAGTCATAGGATCTATGCATGTACAACTTAGTAAATAATCACTAAATAGTATGCCTGTGTAGTTGTGAAAGCTTATATGCCCTAAAGCAACAATTGAGAATTCCTTTTGTTGTATTTCCTTGCCAATACTTGTTATTTTCAGTAATTTTAGCTACTTTGATGGGCTTATAATGGTATATCATAGTTTTAGTTCACTTTTCTGATTATTAATGAGTTGAATATCTTCACCATTTGGAAAGCCTTTTGTAAAGTAGCTATGTAAATACCTCATTCACTTTTCGGTTTGTCTTTCTTGTTCTAATTAATTTACAGGCGTTACTTGTTTATTTTGAATATGAGTACTGCATTGGTTATTTTTGTTGCACATATTTCTACTGTTTTGTGACTTTACATTTTGTTCTCTTTATAGTTTCTTTTATTTATATTTATTCTTTAAATTACAACCTTGGTGAATGGTTTTTGGGATACCTCCCCCTCCATCTGGTACCCCCTCTGTTCACTCAAACCCCTTTTTTTGTTGTTTGCTAGTCTGTGTTAAGTTCATTAGTCTCTTTTCTGTGGTGGTGTCCTTTCATTGGGTGAGGGACTGTGTTCCTGGGACCAGGCAAACTGTGCTAAAGGTTTTCAGTGTTAACCTGGTGCTGGGCAGCCAGTCTGTATCTATTTGTGGTTTGTCCATGTTTTCTCATTGCAGGTTATTTTTTCTAGTCCCTTCTCTGTGTTATTTTGCTGCTTTACCTTATGGTTTTGGCGTCTGGTTTAGGGGGCCTCACCCCCAGCCAGTCTTGGTGAAGAAGTTTCTCTGTCGATACAGGCATCTGTGAATGCCCCTTGTAGATCATCTCCTCTGCCTCAGTTTGCAGCTTTTGCTGTGAACTTATGCCCCTACTCTGTGACCTTCCTCTCCCGTGGTATGGGGAGGGCCGCCTTGCTTTCTGAGAAAGCCTCTCAGAAACGAGGTCTTGACTCTTCCAGAACCTGTGAGCATGTAGGTGTGCATTCATGACATCTTGTTTCTGTAGTTGTTTCTCCAATCTTACATGCACTGGTTCTCTCAAGATTCCATCTTCTGTGTCCAGCTCAGACTTATGGGCTGGATTTTTACCTGGTTTCTCACCCATTCTAAGATGGGGTTTGTATTATTTATGTTCTTCCTCTTCCTGAAGATTAACTGGAGTGAGAGTGAAATGGAAGGGGCACCCCCCCATGCCTGTGGGCCGGTACCTCCCTGTGTGGAGCTGGGGCCCCGGTGGCCAGGCAGGTGCAGTCCCAAGCCCCTTTGGGATGGGGGCTTGGCCGAACCATGCCTTGGCCCATTTGGGCTGCAGATGGCTGCCCCTTGCAAACATTCGCTGGTGGATGGGGCTAAAACCCCACCTGGGCCCCCCCTCCCAGGCTCTCTAGGTGCAGGGGGCCTACCTGGAGTTCCTCGCTCCTTTGGCTCCCTGTTGGCAAAGGAGCTCAGAGGGCCCAGGACCCTAGATGTTCAGGCAGCCACAGGCAGCCATAGTGCCCTACCCTATGTTCTCTTAATAGTTTCTTTTGATGAGCAAGATTCTTAATCTTAGTGCGGTAAAATTATTATTATTATTATTATTATTTTTTTATGGTTAGTGAATTTTATGTCCCATTTAAGAAATATTTTCCTGCCTTATGGTCATGAAGTTAATCTCTTGTTATTTTTTGGCTATGTCATTGGGAAGCTTTTTTCTTAAAGCACTGTGATCTGCCTAGAATTGATTTCTTGTGTATGCCATAAGGTAGAAGTTGAGGCATATTTGTTTTCTCTGTATGGTTAACTGATTTTCTCAGTACCATTTATTGATAATGCCTTTTTTTTCTACTGCTTTGTAATAAATTCAGACTTTTTTCCCACTGGTTTCCATCTTAGTCCAGTATGAGACTTTTTATTGGCGCTTTATAGTAAGTCCTACTATCTTTGAGATAAGTGCTCCAGTTGTTTTGTTTTGGAGAATGTCTTTTTGATGGTGACTGTCAGTCATTGTCATGGTCAGTGATAAAGACAGTGTGGCATCTGCATAGAGATCTATACATTAATGGAAAGAAGTAGCAAATCCAGAAATAAACCACACATTTATAGTTAATGGTTTTCAACAAAAGTACCAAGGTAATTGAGTAGGAGAAAGGATAGTCTTTTCAACAAAAGGCACTACAAAAGTTGGATGTCAATATGCAAAGCACAAACATTCTCAAATTTTTTTTCATAGGAGAAGCTTTGAGTAAGAGAGAATTTCTTAGACATGCCACCAAAAGCATAACTCATAAAAGAAAAATATTTCTAAGTTGACCTTTATCAAAATTAAAAAGTTACTTTTCAAAAGACTCCATTAAGAAAGCAAAAAGAACACAGTGGAATACTATATAATTTGGATATCAGTTGTATTTTAATAACTTTTGCCAAATCTTATGCATTTTAGTAATTTTATTTGTAGATATTTTTTAATTTTCTACTTAAATAATCATATCATTTGTAACTACTGTTTTGTGTCTTCCCTGGCAATTTTTACATCTTTTTTTTTTTTTCTGCCTGTTAGCTAGGATCTCTGGCATGTGCTTGAATAGAATGGTGATAGGAGATATTGTTGTTATTTTCCCACCTCTAAAGGAAATTGTTGAGTTATTATCTATTAAATATGATATTGTCAAACACATTATACACAAGACAAGGCAAAACCAAGGCTTAGATTTTATGGACTTAACTGGATACATGGATACAATGAGCCCTTTAAATTTAGGTAGTTTATCATTTATGAGGATTGGAAAGAAAAATAAGACAAAGGTGTCAACTTCATGTCCTGCACACCAAGAAGGATGATGCCAAAATGAAAACATTGCTGATGACTACAGTGTGAGTTGTGGACTATCCTGTTTATAAGCAGCTGATTCTAATTTGTCGATAAGTGGCTTTGTGTTCAGTTGCTCTTTCCTGAGATGGACAGAGTTGAAAAAGTGCCATGCTTCATCAGAAGAGGGTTATGAGACAGGGTTATATTAGCCTCCTAGCAGGTAGGGAAGCAGTGGGAGATAGCCTGATAGCTGCCTCTTACAGGAGATGGCCAGATAGTGGCTCTTTATAGGCCTCCCATCGTCTCCTGTTCTAGGAGGATCCCAAGGCATTCTGCCAGCACTCAAATAAGCTGCAGGTTGTCAAATATAGAACAGCAGAGCCATTCCCTACAGATACTTTACTAGCTTAAGAAAGCTTTCTTCTATTCCTAGTTTAAGATATTTAATCATTAATAAATGTTAAACTCTTCCTTATGTGTTTCATGTCAATTTAAACAACTTTTTTTAACCTATTAATTTAAAAATACATTTCTACTATTTAAAGAATTTTTCTAGCATATTAACCTTTGAATGCTTTCACTTATTTGAAAAACATTTATTGTTACTGACCTTTTCACGGAAGAAAATACTAATTTGATTGTGGGGTTAATTGATACATTATTGAAGATATAAGGAAATCTCAGAATGTCTTCTGAAATAGGAAGTAGCTATATTGTTTATCTTTTTGAGTACATTGCTTCAATTGTCTTAGGAAGCATTCCTGCAGATGCCAAAGAGATTGTTTTTTCTCTTTTTTAAAACTTTTTATTATTGTTGATCCCCTTGAGAATGTCCCCTGACACCTCATTCTCTCTCTGGTCACTCCTCATCCTTTCTTCAGAGATTGCTTTTCTATCTTCATGGGATATTCACTTTTTTGTTACTGGACTTTTATTAGTAGCAGATACATTTACATCCCTTGTCTAAATAGTATTAAATTTAGACTTAATCTCTGCTTGATGTTTTTTTCCCCTGTAAAGAAAGTAAGTAGAAAAAGTTATTGAAAGTAGAGTTGGGCCATTTCACTCCATTTTTCTTTGTAGTTTTTCTGGTTTGGTTTTAGATGATTTTACAGTATTGCCAAATTTCTGAATCCATTCTGAAATAATGTGATTATTCTTATGCTTATGATTTGGTTTTTCTTATTTTTAACAGTTATTTGTTGCCTTGCTTATTCAAAATAGATTAATTGAAAATAAATTTTAGATTAAAATTCACAAGTTCAGGTAATAATTATAATACAATAATTTATAGCAAATATATATGTATATTTTTTAAAGCATCACTCAAATTTTCCTTGTTCAAAATTAGGGTTAATTCTTAGCGTATTTATATTAAAATTCTTTTACAAAGTTGTCTTGGAATATTTTCTTATCCCTTTTCTCCCCTCATTCAAAATATTTATTGAAAATCTGATATATTTCCTTCGTGTATGATGACTGTCTCATTTTAGCAATGTAAAGTTTGAGAGAGTGTCGCACTCAGCCTGCTAGTGAGTGGGAAGGGAGACAAGTTAACAAGCAATTTTTATAGGATGTGATAAGTGTTGATGACATGGGCAAGACCTGGAAAGTAGAGGGGAGTGGTGAAAGATGAGCCTGGAGATTGGGTTTGAATCATGATGGGTTTGTAAATCATCTTGGAGTCTGGAATTTTACCTTGGGGCAATGGTAAGACTTTGCAAACTTTAAAGAAAATAAGTGTATGATTTAACTTAGGAAGCTAAGGGAGAATACAAG
Organism: Uropsilus gracilis; assembly: GCA_004024945.1. NCBI lineage: Eukaryota > Metazoa > Chordata > Mammalia > Eulipotyphla > Talpidae > Uropsilus > Uropsilus gracilis. The sequence goes on along the minus strand of PVHY01003606.1, from coordinate 3,743 downwards.
CTTGGAAGGCTTGTCCTTAACTTAATATCTCTGAAAAGTCTGAAAATGATGACAGTGACTGTAGAGAGACAGAATTGAAAACTTAAAAGAATACAGGATTCATAATTTAGATTCTCTCTCTCTCTGTATTTCAGTATTTCAGTGAAAACACAGTTGATGGGGAGGAAGAAGGTCATGGGAACACTCTTAGAGCAGAGGCTAGAAGCAATGCTGTTCAATAATAAAGTTAGTACCAGTTTAAATGGCTTCTTAAATTAAAACAAATTCACTTAAATTTAAATTTAAGTGAAATGAGATTTAAAAATCAGTTCTTCACTTATAGTAGCCACGTTTCATGTGCTCTATAGCCAAATGGGACTAGTGTCTTTTGTATTGGATGTTGCAAATATAGAACATTTCCATTATCATATAAAGTTCGGTTAGACAGCACTGGTCTGCAGTTTTTGTTATTTACTATCTTTTCTCCCAAAGGAAAGTCAAAATTAACAGGTGGTGTTCTTCAGGCTCCTAAGCACTCTGTCTGTGCAGTATTCTAAGGGATTTTATGAATCACCATTATCATTACCACCACCATCTAGTCATCAGGTATAAAAACCTTAATCAGAGAAATTCTGTTGACAGCACTGAACTGGGGGATGATGATACCATTCACTAAACCATTGGTAACTGTTATGGGGACAAAGGAACCTCTGAAAGTATTTTACAATAGAAATATAATGTGAGACACATGTAATTAAAAGTTTAGTAGCCAGATTATAAAATAAAAAGAAAATATTAGATTTTATAAATTTTGCATATTTTATTAAACCCAGTACATCCAAAAATTTAACATTTTCAGCATGTTAGAATATAACATGTTTAAGAAATGACTACTGGGCAATTTTACATTCTTTTTTATATTGTCTTTGAAATTATTTGTGTTCTTTTACACTATGACAATTCAGATGTAAATTTTTTTTAACCAGAAATACTTGACCCATATTAGATTTTGTAAAATCTCATAAATTCCATAAAATTTGCAGTAGAAAAAGTATTTACATACTCATTTTGTTTCAAACATGCTTAAAAGTTTCAAATAACTAAATTGACCTGTTTTTACATCTTTTTATTTTTAAAATTAAATGAAATAAAATTGAAAATAGAAATTGAAATTTACAATGAAATAAAATTGAGAATTCACTTTCTTTGTCTCTAGCCATATTTCAAGAACTTGGCAACTGCTTGTGGCTATTGGTTACCATATTGGACAGTGCAATTCTGGAATAACTCATTTACTTGATATGTGGAAATCCAGACTAGAACTTAGGAAACAAGTATGGAAACAGTTGGATAGCAAGAGATAAAAAGCATATTTGTGGTTTTGTGTAAACCAATGTTAACCCCTCTTTGCACTGTTAAAACACATAAGTGCACCTGGTTAGAGTAAAGTAGTAAAGAAGAGTGCAGCATATTGTAGTGATAAAAGTCTGAATTTAGATTAAGATGTCAGATCTTGGGCAAAATACTGAGACTTTCTAAACTTTAGTTTTCCTCATCTAGAAATAGGATAAAAAAACACCTTCCTGAAAGGTTTGAAAGGAATGAAGTATTTATAGCAAGTATTTACCATGTCTGTTTTTGTTTCCTTGTCTCTTAAGTTCTAAGTTGCCATTTCTTTCTTGTCAAGTATGCCACCAATCAAATAATTCTTTTATTTTTAAGGGAAAATGTCAATTCATTTTAAGTTTTAGAGATTTTAAATTATAAAAAAGTACATGTTAAAAAGAGGACATAGACTTACTATACATATTAATGAAGGCTTGTTATGATCCATATAGTATATTAATGCTTTATATAGTGATGTAAAATTTGTTTTTGAAAGTGTGTAATATAGCATTTCTATTGTAAAAAGTTTCACTTAAATAGACTTGTAATTGGAAGTTTATATTTTGAAACTTTGAAATATGATCTACCTTTTTTTCTTAATTTTTGTAGGAATTCTGCTTGAATCTTTAAAATACTCTTACATTTATGATATCATTGACTTCTGCTCGAATCTTTTAGATACACTCAAATTTATAATTTCAAATTTATAGTATTTGGCTAAAGCTATAGAATTTATATGTAAATCTATAGAGTTTATACTTCTGTATTTGGGTATATACTTATAATTAAATTAAAAAAAACCCTTTGGTTGGTTTTATTCAGAAATGAGTTGTAATAGAGAGGAGAAAATGAACTCTTCCAGATCAAAGAGAAAGGAATAATTTTTTTTTTGTTGTTTGTTTGTTTGTTTGTTTGTTTTGAGACTAAGTCTTGCTATTTTTGCCTGTGGAACTGCAGGCTCTCATTGCCCAGGGTACCACGGACTCAAGCCATCCCCAGCCTCAGCTTCCCAGGTAGCTGGGATTACAGGCGCGCACCACCACAGTCAGCTATTTTTTTGGAACTAGGTCCCGCTATGGGTCCCAGGCGGCACTTGAACCGCGATCCCTATCCCCAGCCGCTTCATAGGCTGAAGCTTACAAGCATGAGCCACCGTGCCCGGCCTGGAATAATGGTTTTTAAGGGTTTCACAAATCTCTTTGTCCAATGTTACTTTTTCAATTTCCATCATGTCCATTATATCTGACAGAGTGCCATTCTTCAAGTGTGTTGGAGAAGACAAGAGACATTTTATAATGTTTATAACCCCATGGCATTTTATATGTCGTGCGTGCTAGGAAACGTTGTCTTCTTCGCAATATTTCTCATACTCTCATTTGTGTCTGAAATAATGTCACATATCTTGCATCTGTATTACTGCCAATAGTGAAGATTTTTTATGATGCCAACAGAATGGTCTGATATTAGGTGCCAACTACATTTGGTGGTGGCAGCTGGAAGTGCTCTGTTGGAAAAGCTTTTGAGAACAAGTCCAAAAGTAAGAAATACCTTAAATTCTGATAGCTTTTTCCTTATGTTTCTTTTTAAATCTTTTAAGCATTTCCTATTTTTCAAAAAGTAAAATACAAATCTGACCATAACTTAAGAAAGTAAGCGGGTTTCCTCCTTTTCTATTTACTGTGCTTATATGTGTATTTGCAAACTTGAATATACTATATGTTAACATTTATATCCATTTTCATTGATTTTATTATAAACATTTATTTCAGGCATTGTTGGCAAATATATTTTTTGTAGGATACATGTTATATCATAAAGTGTTCGTGTAAACATTTCCAGTTGAAAAGTAGTGATAAAGCTGGTATGTCATAGTTCATAATGTAACTGTTTTTTTCTACTTTTTGGATCATTTATGTAGGTTGGTTTCCTGTTTATAGCATTATTGAATACAAATGATAGGAATTTTTTTTAGTTCCTTAACCCTTTCAAACTTAATGCTCCTCAAATTCTCTATTTTAAGGGAGTTAACAGATAATTTGGATATGTTTTTGTTTCCTAAGAAACAAAAATACCAGGTACCTGTAATTTTAGCTTAAACTTTAAATTTGTGAATGTTTCAACCATGCAAAAAGATAGAATTATATAATTAATACCTGTGTACCCCAACACCTAGCTCAAGATAAACTATTGTAGGGTTAAAACTCCTTGTAGTTCTCCTTGATAATAAATGTTTTACTTTACTAACAGTGATGTGGATGTTTAAATTTATCCAGCAGTACACATCTTTCTCTAAATCTTTGAAGCCACAATTCAGAATTTTTCAGATTTTAGAAAGATGATAGAATGCAGATAACTGTATATTATCTCCCCTCCCCTCC
>PVHY01003605.1:0-105343 GCA_004024945.1 Uropsilus gracilis | reverse complement strand
GAAACTGACAAGGAAGGTGTATGGTCAGAGATATTGTTGCAAAGCATTTCTGTGACCTTGGCAGTCATGTCTTTCTCTAGATCCAGATACAGAAAGAAAAATGCCCAGGATTTACCAATCAGAAAGTGCTAAAACTTTCCATGTAGGTATCGTCAATTTAAAGCCCAAACTTACTCTCTCTTGCTACCAGGCACCATAGGAATAAATGACCATCTTTCCTTCTAGTTTCATGAGAACTCGACTCTCAGTGATATTGGTAAGTACTGCTATGTTGTTTATAACTCAGCCCTGGTTTTTTGCGCCTAAATTTTAAGTTTGAATAAGATGACTACTCTCTCATTTTGAATGTTTTTCTGCTTCTGAAGCATTTGAATGAACTTGCACAAGAAAAGATAATGTAAAAGACATCTTCCAAAGAACAATTCACGATGCATAGACCTAACATACTGGCATGACACTCATTTTGATTTTCAATGATTTTTATTTATCGAAATATATTTAAAGAGACTACTGTATATTTAAATAAAGTAGTGCTGATATAGTAGAAAGATCTGGGTTTGGGGATCGCCAGCTGTGCCACTTGTAGTTGCATCATCTTTACCATCAGTTAAGTGCCCAGACACTCACACTGCTCTTCCACAATGAGAACAATAGCACATTCACTTAGCTTTTTTATAAAAATTAGATATAATCACACATAAAATATTCTAACCTCGCTATCTACTGGAGAACTTTTTTAAGTAGAAGGTACCCTTCTTTGCGCACTCTGAGCTGCCTGTGTAGGAAAAATAGCCCCACAACCTCAGTCATGAAGCAGATATGAAGGACTCGGCAGCTTTGGAGAATTTCCCAGGATTGTTGGCGTAGAAGTGGGAACCCCCCTGCATGGTTTGTCTGAGTACAAGGTTTCAAGTTTCACTGGGCTTTTGACAATACATTATTTCCATCATTTCCCCTGCATGTATCTAAACTTGCTCTATCCATCTTACCAACTACATCAGAGAGGCCTCTAGCCGTCCACACACAAGCCCTTCAAGGGAATGAAGGCAGACTATGTTACCAAGCAGTGAATCTCTGCTCTGAATGCACAGCCAAATAGCCAAACTGATTCACAGAAGGCTGTTCACAGGTTGAAGATTGGCCAGGATTTGAGGTGAAAGTTCACTGATACTACATAAGCTCTGATGCTGCATCAAGTTGAATTGGTGTCAACTAAAAATGAAGTTGGCCATGTCACTTTGAATGGGCATGGGCATGAATACCAATCAGTAATGGCCTGGCCAGAATTAACATGTAGCTTTAGAATGTTTACTTTTGCTTTGATTTAATATTGAGTTGGCACAAGTCATGGAAAGGAGACACCTGAACTAAACACACCAGTGGGTAGATACATGGTTTCCAATGCCACCCTAGTTGGTCAAAGATGTGCCCCAACTTCAGAGTTGATCAGCCCACACTGGCTGAGGAATTATTCATCTGAATACAGCAAAACCTTCTACCTCCTTCTATTTAGTAGAAGCACCTCCATTATCAAAGATCCGCATATTGGCACCATAGTCTTATTCTTGTGGGTTTCTTTCATCCTCAGGATACCTCCTGGGATACCCAACTGCACTTACTGTCTCTCAGCTTTCACAATCATGTGACTTGGGATTAAACTCCTGAGATTCAACCATCTGGTGCTGGACTCTTGCACAGGTTATTTAATAGATGAAGATGAAATGTAAAATTCAGTTTTATCCAAATTAATATTGTCTCTTCACCTTGAAAGTCTTCAGTTGTTTTCCATATTTTGGAAGGGGTGGAAGGAAGAAGGGAAACTCTTAGTGAGGTCTGTAGGATTAACCTAATCTAGGACTTCATGCCCCCTCCAGTCTGATTTTTGCATATTTTCTACCCTACAAACTTTATCTTGGTATCTTTAATTTGCAAGCAGGGTTCCTTCTACTCAGAAATCTCTTCTTCCACATTCTTCCTTTACTAACTCCAATTTAACTTCAGGTATCAGATTTGAAGTTCTAGAAGTTTTCATTAGGTCCCTCAGCTTAGGTTGTTTTTGTGTATTTTGTTTTATTTTTACTTGTAATATCTATTGTATCACTGTGAAAAACCATAGGAGACATTAGACTATACCAATATTTGTTTCTGTTTCAAAAGAAGTCATCAAGGGAAAATGTGACTTCTACTGTATCAGCATAATTTTCCCCAAGAATAGGGCACAATTTAAAAATAGACTTAATAAATTGGCATAGACTTTCCTTTATGAAAGCATTTCTTTATATTTTCTGATTTATCATTGAAGAAAGAAAGGTCTAGGGAAACCAATGACCTGGTTGAAAGTCTATATTTTTTATAGACTAATTTGGCATGGGGACATATTTTTTGCATGTATTACTTTCACCAAACAACTTTATTGTGATATAATTTATACATTTATCCACTCAAAGCATACAATCTAATTGTTTTATTATAGTCACAGAATTGCACGACCAATTCTATTATTAAGTTTTCTGTTTTTTTAATCACTCCAAAAATACTAGAGTAGGTACTTTGTTAAAATATATTTTCCTTTATCTTTCCTATAGAACAACACTTTCCTTTGTAAATAACATTTGGCGATGTTATTATTTCTTACTATTCATTCACTATCTTTCTTACATTTTGGCATAACCTATGGAACAGAGACTATTTCTGGATCCATGTTGTATCACTAATATCAATCAGAGTTTTAATATGTTTAATATGTTATAGCAGCTCAATAAATGTTGACTGCTAGACTCATAAACCTTATTATTATCATCTAAAAAGGAGGAGTTAAAATACATATCATGCAGTGAGATTTTCATGATCAAATCAAGAATCCCTATGAGAGCATCTTTTAAATTGAAATGCAATATAGATATCAGTTATTGTTTAATCTCCAATTTTAATTGAGGGATAATCTAGGTTAGAAATGCATGCATATGGGAGGATGAGAGCAAGTGAGTGAGTAGATGTTCTCCAATCTCTTCCTTTTGTCAAGCACAGAGTATGATTTTTTTCCCCTTCTAGGGGAAATACCATTCAGGTCCATGAATTCTTCCAGCCAATGGGCTATGAACAGAAGTTATATGTACCACTTTCAAATCTAGATCTAAACATATTACCAAGATCCTCAACTTGCCTCAACTTGTTTTCCACATACTCATGTGCTAAAATCAAAAGAAACCAGAGCTGGTGGTTATATAATGGAGCATCTTGGACCCTTCCTTTGATCAAAAGCCACACATTCTGCGGCAAGCTCTGAAAGAATAAGAATTTGACTTTTTAATATATGTCATTGAGATTTCAGGGTTGGTGGGCATAAATACTTCAAAGCAGGAGTAGCACTAATAAATAGCTAAGATTGATTGACATTGGTTAAGAATTCAGGGATAGATGTCAAGGAAGCAAACCCAGAAGGCTAGAGTGATAACACTCCAAGACATATGTAACTCCAAGACATTAGGTTTAAAATGACTGGTAGTTATTTGGGATAACAAGTCTGGTCAACCAGAAACTCTTAGAGAAAAGCCTAAAAAGTGAAACTTTATAATGTACATGCCAATGACTGTCTATTATTATGAGATACAAACTCACTGATGAATTATATTTTTTGCAGGTAGAAATGAAAGAGAATAAAGCCTATGAATTCAAACTCTTTTCAGAGTTGAAAAGGTTAACAGACTCTAGTTTCCTAAGAGGTTAATTTTTAAATACCTTAAAATAAAAGTCCCAGAATATTTTCTCAACTGATGAAATAAGTTAGGGCAATGATGAATCCAGATTCATTCAACAAACCCAGTTCAGTCTTGATAGTGTCAAGATAACTTTGTTTTAAGAAAAATAGAGGTGAGAGGATAAAAATAAACAGAAAAAAAAAAAGAAAGGAAGAAAGTAGTTCTAAGAAGGATACTTAGTAAAGGGTTTAAGGTGTGGCTTTCCTAGATATGAAACTGACTGGGAAGTACAGAGATGAGAAATTATTAAACTACTGAAAGAAGTATTTTACCAAAATGAATTGAAAACTTTTAAAAAGCTCTTTGGGACTGCAGACAACCCTTGGAGTGCTAATCAATCACAAGCAGGTGACATGTTTCAAAGACCCTAAGAATGACATGTTCCCAAAGAGACTGTTAGAAGACCAGCGAGAATGGTGCATCATTAACAAACCACAGAGAATAAAGTCTTTTCTCACTAGACACATTAAGAGCCTAACAAGGGGCTTACTTTACCTGTCCAGATTAAGGAGACTTCACATTAGCTGTCCAGTAGAATTCTGAAATAACTGGTCTGTATTGTAGCTTAGATTGCCCAGGAAACAGATTTGGAGGCCCTGAAGTATATATCTGTCCATATCTATCTATCTATATCTATCTATCTATAGATATAGATATAGAGAGAGAGCGCAAGAGAGAGATAACCTATATTTATTTATATAGAGATATAGGTATAATATATTTATAAATATAGATATAGATAAATATATAAAGTATAATATAGATATAGATAGATACAGATAAGGCTGTTTAGGGAGTGGTATTAAAATCACAACTTGCAAACATAAGAGGAATAAGGAGGAACAACCTCTGAAACCATGGGTGGCATTCAGAGCCATCTTGATAGTAGAAGGTAGAGCCTTCTAGATGCCATCCCCTCAGTGGATCTAATGAGAGGAGGATCTTGGGGCAGTTAAATTGCTGGGATTTTAGCACTTAAGCATCTGGTAAGGAAGGTGTTCATGGATTAAACTGTCAGCTTGTCACATGCAACTTTGGCTTGAGTCTTAGCCTCTGCTAGCTATTGGAGTAGGACAGACAGCATCTAGTCACATGTCAATTCTCTCTCTCTCTTGCCCTCCTTCCCTTCTTTCTTTTCTCACTCTCTGTGTAAACAAATCCTGCTATTGTTGTTGTTTCTCTCCATATATCTAATTTTGGTTCATACCTCCATTTTGAAGCACATGAGTAAGGATCCAACTAAGTCAGCCAGGGTGGTCTCTGTTTGCTTCATTTCGTAAAGACTGGAGTAAAGAGGATCTGAACAAAGGGAAAAATTGAACTTTTTAGGAAAATTAAAATAGTTGCAAAAGAGAACTAAATTCATCTCACATAAGCTTAAGAACTGAGAAACCTATCAGAGTTATACCCAGGGGTTTCCATATTATTCGTATAATGTAAGCTACCATGGGCCAGCTTTTTCAGCTGGCATGTCCAGAGAAGGACCTATATTTGAGCTGGCAGCAGCCAATGCTTTTGGCAGCTGGAAGAATTAAGTCCTTGACCCTGAAGGGCAATCTGCTCAGGATACTTCAGGTGGCATCCTGACTAGCCTCTCCTATTACTTCCCTTTGTAAATGAGAGTACGCATTATCATCACATTTCTATTCAACCCTTATACATTGGGTAGTGGGAGACAGGAAGGAGGTTGGGTGCAGCTAACTTATCTGCTGCATTTATAGGCTAATACATAATAAGGAGACACATTTGAATCTAGTGGAAAGCGCTGCACACTACCTGGAAATACCAAAACTTAAAACAGGACTTTGATTCCATCCCAGTACCTCCATCAGGAGGAAGAGGAGATTTATTCCTGGTGAACAGAAAGGATCAATCAGAGACTGACTTTCTACTTTCTACTGCTCTCTACTTTTTCTTCATGGGAACACAGTGTGTGTTCATCTCCAATTTTACTGTACTTAGATTATAGAGTAGCACCCCCTTTATCTGTGAGGAGTATATTACAGGACCTCCAGTGATTTCCTGAGAGTTTAGGGCAGTAATAAATCATATACACACATATATAATATTTGTCTACACATGTATACCTTTCAGAAAGCTTAATTTATAGGTCCGGTATAGTAAGAAACATAACAGTAACTAGTCATACAATTGATCAATTCTAACATTATACTTGAATAACAATGATCTTTAATAATCTTTATAATCTATAATCTTTCTCTCAAAGTCTTTGAGATTGTGGTAATGTTTTTGGAATATAGTTGTCCAAGTTTAGCTGAAACTGCAGGATGTGAAACCTCAAATAAGAAGCTTATGGTCAAGGAAATGTGGAGAGAAGGGAAGGAAACCACCTCCAGGCACAGTCCTAAATATCTCCCATATGAACCCCAGTCTGCTCCCCCATCCCACCCAAGATGCTGAAGATGAAAAATTGTCCCCCAAGTTGGTTAAGTCATGCTATGAAAAGAGCTTGAGACCCTAAAAGGTAGGTGGTGGCACCAGCCCACATTAGATAGTCATGTGCAGAAGAAACACATGACTGTTCGTTGTGTTAAATGACTGAGACTGGGTGTAAGTTGTAAGAAGGAACAATAACATTTCAGGTCTTTAGTTTTGGGAACCTGATTCCCAGTCTTGTGTTTTGGTAGTGCTGAAACATAATGGGATGAAGCAGCAAAATGAGGCAGAAAACAATAGAAAGAACAGCCACCAAGAAACAAGAAATATAGATACAAGCCAAAGGCACTTGGAATGGCCAAGGAAGATATTAAAAAAAAAAAAAAAAAGACTAAAGGGCTAAACATGGACAAACAACAAAAAGAAAGAAGGCAAAGAGACCAAAGGAAGTGGGGTGGGGTGGGGTAATCCTATGGGGATCAACAATTATGCAATCATGTATTGTACAAAATTCAAAAATAATATATATATATATATTTTTTTTTTTAAAAAAGGAACAATAAACCTGAACGAAGCAGGAAACCTAGCGGTATATGTGATACTGAAGCTAGATAAGTATACTCAGAAGAGAGACAGCTTTTCAATTTTATGGAAAATATTTTGTTGAAAATGAAGAGTTCGATGTGTCTGGAAATTATTCTTATTCATAAATAAATGTGTCACAAAGTAGAAACAAAAGTTTCAATGTCTTCATAGGATTCATGAGCAAGGAGAAGAACTCAGATTTTCCAGCAGAACCTCAGGTTCCCAAACAGAATTTATTGGAAAACCACCTTTCTGTAGACTGGCTAGTGCCTTTCATATGCTAATATAGATCCTTATCTCCAGCCTACCTCCATGACCTTTCCTGGTTTCTAATGTCCCAGGAAATTATTAAAGGATTTTTCATTTGGGTAGGAATTGAGCACTGGGAAACAAAGAATCAGTTCTTCAGTTATAAATACATGCTCAAAATCTAGTAAATATCACATTCCTTGGAAACCAGCATGGAGACCATCTTGTAAGCAATAAAGATGTTTTGGTTGTCACCATCAGGAGAGAAGGAAGACGAAGTCAGCTGAGGTGGGGAGACTAAAAAAGAAGTTGGCATTCACCAGCCTTCTCCAGGTCTAACCTCAAGGAACAGAGAGCTCTGAGGTGACCCTCAGGTCTATTCTTGGAACTGTGGCTGTGGATGATGGTCAGAACGTTCCCCAACTCCATTTTGGCAGCAGCACTCCCAGACATGAGTCTAGTAAATGTCACACAGCTAGGGGGCATACGTCACGGCACACTGCACGCTCTTGATTTTTGCAATTTCTTAAATACTTTATTTATATATGAATTTCACATCTCTGTGATCTCTGGGGTTCACCCCCCCTCCCTAACTGTTCCCACCCTGTCCCATCCTGTCCCATCACCACCCCCCAGGTTGTGTACTTCAATTTGGTTGTTGGCTTGTTTTAACTTTTCTTCATGTATTTCTGTTTATCTTTCCATGTTCCATATAGTAGTGAAACCATTTTATTTCTGTTTTTTTTTCTTTTTGACTTGTTTCTGCTAATATGAATTTTTCTAAGTTCATCCATGTTATCATAAAATCATCTAATTTGTCATTTTTAATTGATGAGTAATATTCCCTTGTGTATATATTCCACATCCTTTTCATCCAGTCATTTTAACATTGTACTGGAAGTCTTAGCTAGGGCAATAAGGCAAGAGAAAGAAATAAAAGGGATACAGATAGGAAAAGAGGAACTGAAGCTATCATTACATGCAGATGACATGATTCTCTATATAGAGAACCCAAAAAATTCCACGCAAAAACTACTTGAAATGATTTTTGTAATTTTTAAGGAGTTTAACGTTTTAATATTTTTCATACTTTTCCTTACATTACTGTGGTCCCCAACCATCAAAAAAAAAAAAAAAAAAGACAAAATCATGCCATTCACAACACTCAAAGGCTGGAAAACAGGAGACAGACTCTGTTTCCCTTCTTTCAAGAATAAGTGGCACAGAGGGAAAATACGATAACAGATTAAATTTCATGCCTCAACTTTACAATTGATCATCAGTGCCACAGAAGTTAGAATACAACATTATTTTCCAACCACTGGGGAAAAAAAAAGATGTGTTTTGAAAAAGGGTATTTTTAGTATAATAAATGATTGTGCAGTTATATATAGATTTTTGTTTCTTCCAACTGTGAATGTGATTGTGTTCATATGCTTGGGATATTTGCATATAATGTGTACTATTTGTGTCTTTGCCAAATCACTTGAATTCAAGTTCAAACTGTTCACTGGAACCCACTGAGGAAAAAAAAGTGTTTATCATTTCTTAAGGCCAGTATACAGGAGAATATCTTCCCTTCTTTCCAAATTTGCCCATCTGGCATATTTGCCAATAATTATCATGCTCTCAATCCTAGGAAAACCAGCAGCATGAAAAATTGTGGACTGCTGTTCAGTAGCAAAGAAATGAATAAACCAGCAGTAGTTTAAATTTTCTACTATGTTCCAGAAGTAACACTTTGTGAAAATGATAGCACTAGAGACTAGGACCTTTTGTTCTTTCTATTTAAAGGAACTATAACTCATATTCAAGATCTTAATGGGCACAGTCTAATTGTTTAGGTGTACTCACAGTTCTGCAACCATCACCGAAATGCAGATGACTTTTCTCACCCTAAAAAGTTAGTCTATGCCCACTGAAGTCACTTATCTCTCTTCCCTCCATCCAGACCCTGGCAAGAACTGATCTATTTTGTGCCAGTATGGACTTGCCTTTCTGAGTTATTCATATCATTGTGTTATACCTGATATGTCATCTGTGTCTAGTTTCTTTCCATGGTTCCCGGGACACTTCAGGGGGAACAAATTGACCAGACTACATGGATTTTTCTGCAGTTTTCCAGAAGTGGATTTCGCAGAACACTGACTGAATGCTTGCTGGGAGAGCCAACCTCCAGGGACTTTCAAGTTCACTGGGGATGTCATGGAATAAAGAGAAGCATCTTATTGGATCCATTCTTAGAGAATGCTGTGTGCAATGGGAAGGCAGACTTCAGGAAGCCCCTGGGGTGCAGAGGAGTTAAGAGCTCACTGCACAGCACATTGCTTCACATAATAAGGACGTCTAAATGACTACAATGTATGTATTTGGTGAAACACAAGGCATTTCAATAGCATCAATTTTTATTGAGGTTGCTGAGTAAGAATGTAAGCTTAAGATAGTCTCTTGAGGTAGACTTTGAGTAAGTATATAACAAATATATTTGTGAAGGATGTCAGAGTGTTAGTTAGATCCACTCTGAATTTCTAAGCACCCTCACACTACCAGACCCTCACTCTACCACCAAGGTTCCACAGTTGGTATTGATTTGAGTTTTGGTGCAAATCCATTTTCCCTGGGATATATCCCTATGAACTCAAAGCACATAGCTACTCACAGGTTTATCCCATGCTGTCAAACTACGTCCATTGCTATACACTTGCAAATGTCATTAATTCCCCTTTGAAATAAAAAAAAAACTCTCTCTTTTAATCCTCTGACATTCTCACTTTCCTCAATCCTCTCTCCAAGTTATCCAACACACAATGTTAATTAATCTCACATTGGGTTTTAAGTCAACCTAGCCAATAACCTATCTTCCTCAAGGTACTAAGCTTGCCCTCTGTCCCCCCTCCCAGTACTGCATCTACCAGGGCCAACCTTACACTACTAGACATACACAAGGGTGCACGGTAATGGATCTCACTCTCCATCTGAGATGATTCCTCACCTGCATGATACCTTCAGGAACTCCAGACTCTCACCTACCTTATCTCATCTATAATCTAGAGAGCTTGAACTTTCGGTCCCTCTCTTTCCCTAAATAAACCAAGGTGTTTCCTAATAGCACATCATTCGTTGATGACTCCTTTTTAAGTTTCCAAATTCTAGGCTTAAGTGCTGCTAAGCATGGCAATAGCAGTGTAGTGCCATGCCTTGGAGGTTAATGTTCAGGATAGGTAGTACAGGCTTGACTAATAAGCAGGTCTATGACTTTAGCGAAGGGTCTTAACTACACTGGACCTCAATTTATACTTTGTTAAATATAAGAATAGTAGTAGTTCATACCTTTCTAAGTTTTTCTGATGACTCAATGACTTTATATGAATACTTACCTAAGTACACATCACATAGGTATTGTACAAAAATATGCTTTTACTTCCTTTAAAGTCAAATAATCCACATACAACACTATCCAAAATGCAGGCATTTTTATTTGTCTTTCAGAACATCTTAAATATCAACTAGGAGACAAAGTATTAAATTGAAAACCATGAGGTTTAGAATCTGCATTTGACTCCAACAGTAGATTGCTACTGAACACAGTGAATTTTCCTAAAGAGGTTAAGTATTTTATAATGTTGAATATTCAAATGCCCATGAAGTATACCTTTTTAAATGATGCAGAATTAAGATATGAAAGTCAAAATGCTCACAGATGCCAAGTTAGTGGTTTTCTAATGAATGAGATGTCCATAGTGTTTCTTCTTTAGCTCAACAACACACATTTATCTTCTGCATTGTCTTTGTTCTCAAAAAAAAAAAAAAAATACCAGCCAATATATTACTAAATGGTTCTGGGAGATGGAAAATGATGACTTACAATGACTAGGATATTAGAAAAGCTGGTTGCATGGGGACCATGCTAATCAACTGTGATTATGCTACTTAAGCCTTTATAAGAGCCACTGTTGTCTAACTGCTCTTGAGAACTGCTCTCTCTGAAGAGGTCCCTGTATTTCAGATAGGACCCAAGATCTAGTATGGCATAAACAATCCTGCCCTCTACCTGGAAAATGCAATGTATAAGCCAGTCTCACTTCTTTTATTTAACCTCTCTTTATTTTCCATAGACACCATGGCAGTTTCAAATTGATTTATGTATGTGGTCTTTGTCCCCTCTCCTCTGCCCAGGACAAGTGTTCTGAGAGAACTGTGTTTCTTGTCCCTTAAATTGTAAGTTTGCAACATCTAGTCAGAAAATAAGATCAGATTATCTGCCTTTCAGGCATCTGCAGGGTCAATCAAGGCAAAATCCTCTTCATTCAAGTTCTGCGTTGGTCTTTATTTTTACACATTGTCCCCTCTGCTTGGAATAACTCCCTCATCCTGTGCACTTATGAGTCATCCCATACAACCCAATTCAGACATCACTTCCTCTGAAGTGTTATCCCCAAGCACCCAGACTTTCCCTTCTCTTTGCCACAACAGTATGTCTTTTTACAGAAGTCAAAGATGTCTATTATGATCATGTCTATATTCTTTGAAGTGATCATAGTCAACTTTTTACTTATAAGCAATTTCTTTATAGGTGTTGTTTGCTCATAGGATGTGAACTATTCAAAGAAGATGAAAGTATCTCCTTGAACAGTCTTCCCATACCCTAGCACAGAGCCTATAATTCAATGACATCTGTTAGTTGCATGTGCAGTGAACTGGTCTGAATTGCATGGTGTTCATAAAGAAGTTCTACTTACTTTGCAGGATCTGTGGTAGAATTGGGAGAGTCAAATAAAATGGGGGAATTGCAAAAGGGTTTGTGATCAACATTTTCTTTAGAACATTTTTAAGTGACTTTCACAACTCTAACTTAGTTTTTAACATATTCTTAAGAGTTTTCTGTCCCTGGTGTTTCTTTCTGCACAAAGAGAGGCATCCATGTTTCCCCATAAATATTAGGAAAATCAAAGAGATAGCTAAACATGATCAATATTCCATTTTTTGACTCGATGGACAGGATTTAACATCAAAGAGAGCGGAAAGTATAAAAAGCAGGTTATCTTTTGTGAGAAAAAATAAAATCAAACACCCCACTTTATATTTCCAATCAAGCATCTCCCTTTATATAGCAAAAGTTGCTCTTGGAGATTTGAATGAAAGTATTACTACAAACTATGTGTAAGAAGAACTCAGCACAGGGCAAGAAGAGAAAAATATCCATACTGGAAAATTTGAGCATTGAATCTCAACTTGTGCAAACAAAAGAAGGCCAAGGAACTTGAAAAAGAGAAGAGAATGTTAAGAGAAGTGCAAGTCCCCAATGCCTCCTATTGGCAATAGAAATGGGGCTCCCAAATCAGAGATAATCAGTTTTAGAGACGAAAGTTGACTTTTTAATTTATTGGTACATTCTGTATAATGCATGAATGTTGGCTTCTACGCACATTGTTTGGGTTAACACAAGAATTTCTGAAAAGAAAGGATTACCCAGACCAGATGGAAAGTCCCACTGTCTGACCTTTGTGTGCAAATCATAATTAAACCACCAAGAAGACTTTGCAAAGAGTCTACAAGCACATCAGTCCAGATGATAAAAGGTCAAGAACATGGGCTGTGGAGATACAGATGCAGTTTGACTGCTGAAGCACCATAGTGATGTGATGCAACCTATAGGTAACTGACATGAATGTTTGGGTGAGCAATTGATTACTCAAGGTGCTATATAAATAATTAAAGCTACCAGGACTCTCAAATCACTGTTGGAGGTCTATTTACCCCAACAAAGCTAATAAATAATTGTTGGGCTTCTAATCATATATGATCTCTCTTTTTATCTTTGGCCCCCAAATATCTTAAGGATAGAAAAACAATTAAATAAGGATTTTCATAAGAATCTGCCAAATGGGAGTGTCTCGACTAACTGAGTATTTCAGTTAATGTATATCTCTTAAAAGGCTTATTGGTTAGACAAGAATTAGAGATGCTATGAATTAGCCATCTTCTCCAGAGAATCAGAACCAAAAGTGATTCACTGTAAGGAATTTTTAGACAATGCTGAGAGCTATTCTTACCCATGATCTGGCTTCTGCAGATAGAAGTCCTGGGAAAGTTAGTGGTGTCCCTCTAGGTCAAGTTTGAAGGTCTGAGAACCAGAGGACTAAGTTATAGAAGAAAAGCAGAAGCCTAGTGCTTCATCTCAGCAGTCAGACAGAGAGAGCATCCTTACTTTCTCCCTATGCCTTTGTGTCCCATTCTGACTGTCAACAGACTATATGATGCAAACCCATATTGGAAAGGGCAACCTCTTTCACTCAGTTCACCAATACAAGTCCTAATACCTTCCAGAAATACTATACAGACACACCCGAAAGTCATGTTTACCCAGTTATAGACACCATGTGACGCATTGAAGTTAATCAGCAAAATTAACCATTACGTTCTATATCCTAATTGTTCGTATGGTGAAGGATGGCCATGCTGGCTGCTTCTGGGCAACTCTCAGGTCTAATCACTTATTGTCCTGGCACACAGACCAGTCCCCAAAAGAGGAAATATTATTCCAATGACACCTGATAGATTAGTTTAGTTCCAGTGCTCAGGTCTTGTTGCCAGTGAATCTCAGACTATGTGGGATTTTGTGGCCATCAGGTTAGCCTCGACCTTGAGGGTGCTCTAGATGGGTCCTCAGCTCTCAATGTCCTCTCGGTGCCCATTTCTGAAGTATTGGTTGGGATCTTGCCATGTTAGAGCATGAATCCCAGGAAAGCTGCTTATTCTCTCAGAAAAAGATGCAATAGTGAATCAGAAAAAGTGGAGGGGCCTAGAGCCACCGTTTTGTTTCTTCCTTTTACTCTGAATTTAATCTTTCCCATCACCTTGCTCACCTGCAATATTAGAAGGTAGCAAGCAAGCATATTCCTAAAATCCATGCTCTGAATATCAGTTGTCTGTTTCTCTACCTACACTGGCTATTGTTTGCCAGCAGCAGGGAGATGGGGGTATCAGAACACCTATAATAGTGCTAGATGAAGAATAAAAACAAAATAAAATAATATACAGTGCTTGATACTGAGTATCTGTGAGTCTAGGAGGGAGTGTGGGTATTTAAACATTAGCCAGAATCTCCTGTGTTAAGTGCTAATTAAGGAATATATTCAATCTAACCCATTCACACCATCTTATTATCCAATGCAGGTAACTGCACCATAAGAAGCTAAGGCAAGGTACTTTCTCAAGGACACAGATAGACACAGATAACTGGTTCCTCTCCAGAGGAGATCATGACCTGTAGGGGATTATCACAATGTTTAGCCCATCATAATAAATATTCTTCAAAAAAATTGTATGAGGAAAAAAAGAAAAAAGGACTTCAGTGTCAAAGGCTGTCACAGTTTCTGTATTCTTGTTACCTAACGCAGAGCCTGGCATATTGCAGACACCATTGGACATGTCCATTCGTTTACTCATTCATTCATTCCTTGTTCAGGAAGCACATGCATTGAACATTCTAGTTTCTGGGACACACTGGTGAGAAGGCATGCCAGGGTTCTGTCCTCAAAGTGCTTATATTAAAATGAAAGAGAGTGAATGATACATTAGTAAACCAGCAGATAAGTATTTTGATAAATTCTGTGACAGGAATAAGAGGGTGTGGCTGAGCACTGGGGGCATGCTGCATGAATGTGGGTCAGTCTTTCTGTGAGGTTTGAAGAGAGAGCAATCCAAGGGGAATATGGGGGGGTTAGTCCATAAGAAGGGAGGAAAGGAGACCACACTAGAAGTATCCTATCTGCTGCAGGAATAGGATGGAACGATGGAGCCTGTGTTATCAGATTAGAGCCAAGATGATGTTCTTATAACAAGACTTCAAGGGATGAGGAAAGGGAAGCATCAATAATTATGCTTAAATTCAATGCAAATGAACTGGAAAGGAGGGAGAAAGAAAGAAAGAAAGAAAGAAAGAAAGAAAGAAAGAAAGAAAGAAAGAAAGAAAGAAAGAAAGAAAGAAAGAAAGAAAGAAAGAAAGAAAGAAAGAAAGAAAGAAAGAAAGAGAGAGAAGAAAGAGAATGAAATAAGAAAGGAGGGATGGAGGAACAGAGGGAGGGAAGAAGGAAGGGAAGGAGGGAGGAGGGAGGGAGGAAGACATAGCTGAATTATTTACTGAGTGTTGACCTGTATTTCTGGGCTAAATGTAAGAAAAGCACATGTTTTTCTGAAGTACACAACCTAAAATAGCATGCTGAATTTGATGGTAGCCCAAGCAAAGTGAAGAGGAAGAATACTCCATTATAATGAAGGTTCTAAAAGACACGAAAAGGCATTTTGAGCGTGATAGAGGACTGGGGAATTTGGGCAGTTAATCATTCCTTCTCTGTGATTCCACAGGGATAGAGCAGGAGATTTATCTCGAAAGATGAGGAAGTGTCGGTAGATGACAAAGTGGAGAAGAACATTTCAGACAGGGAGAACAGCATGTACTAATAAATGAAGACATAAACAACCTGGCACAATATACCACAGTCTCCAAGTAATTCAGCAAAACTTGAGAGAAGTAAGAGTACTGGGGACAGAATGCTGGTAGGATCAGGTCAAGTGGTGTTTTCTAAAACCAAGGAGTTGGTTCCAACAGCTACTGCTTCTGATGATCTGGCTCTACTGAACTTCTGTCTGTTGTTCAAAGAAACACAGTTCTTACCTCAGGGCCTTGGCAGTGATAGAACTGTATAGGACTCTCTTCCTCTGACACTCACCTGACTGGCTCCTTCCCACCAACCATAAATTAAATCTCAGCTCAAACACCTTCCCAGAAGGATAACTTTTATAGTCCAGTCTGAAATTAATTTTCCAGTTTCTCTCCAGTCACTCTGTTTTGCTTCCTCTTTAGTGTTTTTTGATTACATGCCATCATCTTGGCCATGTATGTGCTTGTTTATCTTCTGTTTTTCTCCACTGAGACAAAAGCTCAATGGAAGATGGATTTTTTCTATTTTATTTGATAATGTATTTCCAGTCCAGGTGATAGAATAGTAGGTGTCCATTAAGCATCTGTGGGGTGAATGAATGAGGAAAGAATTGATTGCTGAGACATAAGTTTCAGTTTTCCCTTGAAAGTAGCCATTGGGTGTGGTTTAATAGGACTGCATCTTTCTGAGGTGTATATTTCTAAAATACATTTGCAGGCAAAAAAAAATCACCTTGATATAACTGGGCATGGTGGTGCATGCCAGTAATCCCAGCTACCTGGGAAACTGAGGCTGCGGATTGCTTGAGTCTGTGGGAGCCTGAGGTTCCACAGGTAAAAATAGCAAGACCTAGTCTCAAAAAAAAATTTTACCTTCAAAGGGCTAGAAAAGTATAAGCTACATTGGAGGTTGACTTTCATGTTTCCAAGGTCAGGAAATACAGCCTCCTAGTTTTTCGCTTTTGCTCATTTTGTTCACAGACCTGTCCCTCTTTCTGCACTTAAGACCCTATTAATCAATCAATGAATCTAGCACATTACTATACTTATGGAAGTGGCAGGAGAAGCCACCTAAATTAATTGTTTTTGTTCTTATGAAGAATATCGCTGAATTTATAGAATCCTAATAATTATGTGATGAAAGGCCAGTTTATTAATTTGGAAGTGAAAGGTGTACATGTAGAGACTGGGAGACCATTTTCAAATGTCATTAATTCCCCTTTGAAATAAAAAAAAAATACTCCCTCTTTTAATCCTCTGACATACAGTTTTAGATACCTGTGATGCTTCGACAGCAAACTGAAAAATTTTCATTAGGTTTGAAGCCACATTCTTTATCCCAGGCGTAGCTTGCTTTAATTTCAGTTTAGAAGTCTTGAAACTAAAATATTGACAAGATCTTCAATGGAGTTACTATTTCTAATGATCTGGGAGTCCAGAGAACCTATCCATAATTCTTCTCATTCTGTCCCTATAACTCCAACAAGAAACATAATTCTTAGAGGCAACACTAACCACAGTTACTGGGGATTCAACAGTTGTCTTGTAAAAGTTGGGAAAACATTAGTAACTTAATGAAATAATCATGTTGAATACTGTCCTTATTCTCTATAAACATGGAGTCAACTATTGCTTTTCTTTCTAAGTGGTTTGAAAAGACAAATATATTAGATCTCCATTACTAGTAATCTGCAACATGCTGTAAAGTTCAAGGAGTGAAATATACTTCTGTGCTATGCTGAGTGAGTCTGTCTCTTACCACACAACCACCAACTCTCCATCCCTTATTAGGGGAATAAATTGCAGACTTTGATAGCTGTAATTTGCTTTAATAATATATGTTAGCACTTGGAAAAGAGTCTATACATCTTTGGGACATCCTAGTATCAGCTCAGTACAGTCATGTATTTACCCTGTCCTTTTCATCTAAGTAAATGACTTATTATTGCAGATTCCCAGGGATACACAGGAAGACCTGTCAGATGTCTCCAGTATTTGCTGTCCCCGACAAAGGACTGATGGGTCACGTTTATTCTATGAAAACAATGTGAGTATTAATCCAAACACCAGCTCCTAAATAATGTTCTATAAGTCGCAAAGCATTTTTGCTGTCCAAGTGCAAATCACCGGGGAATATTAACCTACTGGGTGCAAAGGTAAGTAAATACAAAGATGGTCAAGCACGGAAAGCAAAGGTTTAGATTTCCAGCATGGAATCAGTCAGTTTGAAATCAAGTCAAAATAACGGCAGAAGCCTCCGACCAACAAGCCACAGGAAAAAAAGTGGCATTTTTAAAATGTGACTTCCACCTCCAGCTTCTTACCAGATTCGTATCACTCATGTGCACAGCAGTTACTAAAGTCACAAAGCATTTTAAACAACAGGGCTTTATTCACAAGGAAAATTAACTAGGAACATGAAAAATCCTTAATGCCACAAGTGGCCAGTTATTTCACCCCAAGTACCATTTAGTCCGAAAGCCCCAAACAAATGTCCAAGGCACCCTGCAAAGTCCAGTGTTTCTTTTCCATCTTCTCTTTGTTTCTTCTCTCTTCTGTGTTCTGAGCTGTGACTTCTCCAAGGCTCTTCAATTTTTTCCAACAAATGCCGATGCAAACTCTGCCTTCCAAATCCCCGATTTTCCTAGTTACCCCAGCTAGCTTCCACGTCACCTTGCTGCGGCTCTATGCACTTTCTTTACCAGGCCTGCCTTTGGTGGCATCTGGCCACATTCACCAGACCTGGCCTCAGCAACCCCTGGTCACCCCCAGCCTGCCCACTCTGGCATCTGACTCCACACCAGTTACTTCTCTGCTGGCCACTCTCCCACCATGACTCTTCCCACCACTAGCTCACTCTTCCAGGGGCTTCCCCTGGCCAGGTCACATGGACCTGTTCTCTCAGTTCTCCATTCTCATCTCTTGCACCTCTCTCTTGGCTCATCATTTTATCCACCTTTTTGTGCTTCCCATTTTCTCTGACAGGTCTTTCTCTCAGACCCCTCCCAGCAGGGCAGTATGGCACCCATACAATTTTCTACTACATCATCACTTCCATATCAAGTTCTGCAGGGAATTCAGGCTTTGCGCCTGTGAGCTTCATAACTATGGATAGGTTGACCTTCCCCAGTATTTTGGCTTTCATGTAGGTATTAATGATAAAGATAGAATATACCCCAAAGGGGTTTTGTGAGGATTGACGTTTTATAATAGCATGATTCACATCATAAGGTTAACTGTATATTTATTTAATATACTGGATGATGTTAAAGAGATTCCATAACCAAGAAGGAATGACACTCACTTTACATATCCTGAAGAGTGTCAGGGAGGATAAAGTTAGTTAAAGTCACTCAGGTCCTGAAGTCTTTGGTCATTGTTTGAGCTCCAAATTCGATCTTGTTTCCCCACTTCTAAGGCTTGATGAAGGGGTGGGGGTAGCTTGTGCCTTTAAGAGGGAATCTGCCTGCATTCATAAGAATTCCATTGCAGAACCTTTTAAATATGAGTCCAAAGAGTTTCCAACTCTTTTATTTCCATTTTTTGTCCTTGTGAAAAAGCCAGTGTGTCTTACAAGCTTACCTCACAAAGGTTTGAGGGAGGAGCCTCTTGTACTATTTGAGTTACTAATGGGAGAGCAAACAGTGCCTGCAATTTACTTTGTACTTTGATAATGTCTTGCCTCTAAGGGTCACACAGGCCTTTCCAAACATTAACTTATTTCCCCCTCCTAATGCTTCCCAAGGGTCAGAGAAGGTCACCACTCCCTTTGTTTTACAGATGGGAAAACTGAGATCTCAGAAGGTTAAACATAGGACCAAGGTCACCTGTAAACCACAGGGCTGTCCCATCTACCACCAATATTCCTGGGACTGAATGGGGAAATCTATCGGGATGTTTTTCATCCTGACCTGTCACCACCACCAAATGTCCTCTGTTCCTTTCTGTGCATCTCAAGCTGTGCCCTGAAATGAACAAAACAAAAACAATAGTAGTGGTGCCCTGGCTTCTCCAAGACTCTGAGGTGAAAAAGAGGTGAACAAATAGAAACAAGTTTAAATGCAAACTATAGTAACTGCCAGCAAATACTACTTATCACAGTATGAGCCTGGGGAAGGGGGGTGGTGTGGGTGGAGCTGATTAACTGTACTGAAAATGAGGTAGAGCCAGGTAGGAAAAATGTACACAGATGTGAACCAGATTTAAGGCCAACTCTCAGCACAAGGATCTGATTCATTCATAGAGGAACCAACCCTCACTGAGTTCCAGGACTAGTCAGAGAGCTACACTGCGCAATCTCAGTTAATTAGCCTAACGACCCTGGGCTCTGTGTGATAGAACCCTTGTATCTTAGGAGAAGGCAGAATGAGTTAACAGATCACTTATTCCATGTCCTTCATTCTGAGATCTCCTCTTCCACTTCACCTCCTCTGAAGCCACACATTCCCTGGCACTCCTCTGCTCTTCCTCGCTTCCCTATTCTCTGATTGCCAGTTAATTAGCTTGTTAACTATAACCTTCTCTTAGAATAGCAACTCCATGAGAGCAGGCATCTCTGTTTGCTCACTGATGCCTCCTTGGTGCCTAGAAGAGAGTAGTAGCACACATTAGGGCTCAGCAAATAATGCTGAATTAATGAATCAATGCATTTACGTTCACTTGACACCTAGTGACTCTTAGTCGTCTGCGATTACAGTTGCAATTTGACATTGATTTCCAACCCTAATTCTTTTCCTCCACCCTGACTCTCAAACACCTAGTTTAGATATCATGGGTTCCACTCTGGGTTCCTCTCTCTTGGCTGGTCTCTCTGCTTCTCTACCAATCCCATGCCTGCCTATTCTGCTGAAATGGCTTGTGGAAAATGCACTTGACCTATAGGTGGATTGGGAGTCCAGCCGCCTGACTTGTTTAGTAAGTTCATTTTCCCAAATCCTAACTAATTCAGTCCTCTCTTCTTAAATGCCCAATTCTTCCCCAGTTCTCATTCTCAGCTAACAAATTTCTTACTATTTTCTCAATAGTATAAATAAGTAGATGAGAACTTCCTTATATTCCTCCTATTACCTCAGCCCACTTAGGATTTCTGAACTCAAAAATACTATCATTCTTTATATAACTGTGTGTCAACTGATTGTACTCAAATTGTGACCTATATGTGCCCTATACATTCTTTCCTCTCCTTCTTAAAGGACTTTCTTCTACTAACTTTCCTGGACCCCTCCCCCCTGCACTGTAACTCTACTGATGTATTCCTATCAACAATAAATGTACTGTAAAATAAAACATTTTCCTTCTCTTTGCATTATTTGCATTATTTTTCTTGTCCCCTGTATAGACAACTATATTATTCCCTGGAGCTCACCCTATGGTTCTTTCCCCAAAATAACATTGATACAAATCACTGGTGGGAATCATTGACTATGTCTGATAAAGATTTTAAATTTCTATGTCTGATAAAGATTTTAAATTTCATCTTACTTATTCTATAGATGGTTTGAAGAAGTTAGTCACCATACCTTTCTTAAAGTACTGTCTTGTGTTGTCTTCTAGACTCTTCCCTCTCTTGGTTGTTCCCACCTCAACTCCATTTTTCTATTTTATTCTTATCTTTAACAATTATAATAAGTGGAGTGTCCAAAGCTCAGTCTCCAGACCTGGTCTCTTCTTTATCTAAATGTACTTAACTGACCTAACCAAAGGCAAAGTTTAAAATAAAAGCTAATGAGTAGAATATCATCTAACTACTATATTTATGTCCCAGTTCAGACGGTCCCCCAAACTAGATTTGTATCTAGATGTGTTGGTTTTACATCTCCATTTGTACATTTAATAGATAAAAATCACATTCTTAGTCTCATCTTCTTAACATACTTTCATCATTATCTTTCACATCATAATTTATGGCAACTCCATTCCCCCATTGCTCAAAGAAAAATCCTAACATCATCCTTTTGTCCTCTCTTTTTTTCCACACAAAACATCTAAATCATAGAAAAACCTTGATGATTTTACTTAGAACAAGATCACTATTGTTACATGTCATAAACAATTATTATGTACTTGAGGGACTGCAATGCTCTCTGATTATCAAGCCCCACACACACACGGTAATATATATGTATATACAGATATGCATTATACATATATACATTATATATGTATATATATTAATATATATACATATATGCCTATATAAATATAGTATATATATGTATATATAAATATAATATATATTATATTTTTAAGCAGCATCTTAAGTAGTCCCTTTAACATGAAGCAGATCATGTATTTCTTAAGCTCTATAACTTCAAATGTTTTCTTACCTCCTTAAAATATCCAGGAAGCATTGGATGGTCTGGCCCCTGCTAACTATCTGAGTTCATCTCCTACTTTCCTACTGTTCTCCAACAGGTCACCTTTCCGACTGTATTTTTTCCCTGAACTTCCAAACACATCACCTTGCTTTCATCTGTGGGTCTCTCTGACTGAAACACCTTCTCTTTAAATATGTACATGGTTTTATTTGTTAAAACTCACCTCTTTGAGATTCTCCCTGATCTCCTATCTTTACAATATCTCTCATAGCTGCTGAGGGAGGTTGGCACCTACACGTCTTTATTTTATCACAGAATCATAGTAATCATGCAGACAGACAGCTACACCCACGTACATAGAATATTTAGAATTCTACTTGGGAAGATGCAGACAGCAAACAAATATGTATCTACATAAATGTATATTTTAAATATGTATTCATTGTGTATATGCCCATTTGTTATCTACACACTGCCCACCAGAATGTCACGGTGCTGGTTTGGGGCTCTCAATAATTAGTTGTGGAATAGATGAAGCAAGAAGCAAAGGAAGCAAGATCAAAGATTTATGCCTTTTGAAATGAAATTACACTTTTTAATTTTTCTAACTGTTCATCACATTGTACTTTTTTTACATATACTCTTTATATGAAGGGCCATTATCTCTCTCTCTCTCTGAGGTTTTAAAATATACTCAATAGATTATTTAGCTAGTGTTCCAAATTCCTCCTCCCAGATGAAAAAGAGAAGAAAGACATACATTAGCTATGCCTTGTCTCTCTCTCCACATCTAACTTTCCATTTTGCTATAACAGCAACTACTGAAAATAAGTATCAAATGCCCATGTTTTCTTTCATCAGATGGTCCCCTCTTCTTTTGTAGCCCATGCCGTCTCTACCTCATTCTACCTGTTTAGCCTCAGTTGACATCTGAGTTTTGAGATCCCTGTCGCAGCATTTTGCTCTCATTACATTATGGTTAATTTTCTAAGTGCTCCTTTCATTAACACACGTATCATTTGGGTTTATCATGTCTGTATCTCCAGCTTTTAGCCTATACTTTGCAGAGTGTAGGTAACTAACACATTTTTTGAAAGAAAGAAAATAAAGACCTGATGAGTTGGTGACTTGAGTTATTTTCCTTCTGGTCCTAACAGACCAGAGCTAGTTCTAATCAGAGGCAATGCCCACAGCAGGTACAACAAAGAGAAGATTGGGACAAGTTACATGAAACAAACAAACAAAATCCACAAACCTAAGGATTCCTAAGCCTAGTAGGCTGAATCCAGTCAGTGGTGGGCAAATAAATGTGGAGTATTGTTCTACAATCAGCCTGAAGTCACTCTACAGCATAATTGGTGGTGATAATGAGCATGTTCACAACTCAAGGCAAGATTCAATTTACCTGATGAGTCTACAATCACAACTTCATAAAGCCAGGAACTATGTAAGAGACATGAAGGAAAAAAGACAATCAATAATAAAGTAAATCTTTAGAATGTAAAAAGTTATTAGCCAGATTTCGGTCTATGGAATCACTTCTATTCAGAAAATGGAATTTTCCTGTAAACTTGGTATATTTATGCCTAAAACTGTCTACCATTCAAATTTCTAATGCTCTGCTATCATTCCTTAAGAACAGAATCTTTTTCTCTCAATTTGAATGCCATTTGTAAGAATTCATTGAGCATTCAGACTTTTTTTAATGTCCCTTGCTGAAGGCTCCAGCAGATAGCAGAGGAAAATGAATGTCCTTAACAGATAGCAAATACTCAGAAAATAGACTTGCAATACCAAGTATTTGCATGACAACTGGTGAAGACTGTCTGTTTCACCTCCCTCACTTCCTCCTCTTTCTCTTTTATCCTCTTTACCTTAGTAGTCCGCTGTCTAACTGCATTTCAACTGCCTATCAAGATTTCAGTAACTTCATTTTCTACAAAATCTCCCCCTGCAGTTGAAACATGAGCTGAATTCCATGCTGGGAGAGTGTTGACATGCTGCTCCACCCAAACACAGCCACGGGAGCCACTCTGGTATCTGCGATTTGCCTTTACACAGGAAGTGATAGAATCGTATTCTCAGCACTCTCCCATCCAATGCAACCTAGTTTTCTGCTGCAGCTTCTGAAGGCCTGATATTGCTACTGATAGTGCTCTGCATGTCCTGAAATCAGGTAATTATAAGAGCTAGGAAACCTGGCTTCTTTGAAAAGGACTGGAAGACTGTCTTCAAGTTTTCATTGCAGTTATTGCCAGGAGAATTGTCAGACCAGGTTTGAGCCTTTGAAATGTGAATCTGATTGACATGCAAAGATGCGGGTGGAATGAACTCCAGAGGTAATTTGCATATAGTCTGTGCTTTTACTTGCTTGTTCTGTGAGCTGATAGTACCTTCAAGAATATTTGAAAATTTGAGGTGAGTTTGAGGTTGGGTGAGATTATGTAGGAGAAGAGATGAAATGAGAGGAGAGAGTGAAAGTCAGAGTAATAATAACAACAATAATGGTAGTGATGAGATTATGTTTATTTATGGTCTTTGAAGAACATCACGACTAGAATGCCAAGAGCACTGTGCGCATTATTTCATTGCATCCTCTCAACAGCCCTGTGAGGCCATATCATTTGCATTTTATAGATTATAAAGCTGTCTGAATTTACTATTTAGCTATTAATGAGCGCTATTAAATGACAATGACTGATAATAAACTGATTTATTTTCTAGCTGCTAATTCTGTGTTTCTGAACTGGCATGGTTACTAAGCTTCCAGTGGGAAGCCAGAAAATTAGCTGTTAATGAGAGCCCAAATGACCATCTCCAGGCACCCTTTAACCTTCCCATCTTCTACACTTAACACCTTGAGATCAGGACAGGTGAGAGGTATTGAGATTCCACATGGAATCTCCAGTTACCTCAGGGACCTTCCAAAGTTGGTGCTGTTTCTACTTACTTCTTAAAAGAATGAGTAGAGTTCATGAAGGTCAATGTGTCATTAAGTATAATAAAATGGGGAGGCATCATGAGTCCTCTTTGGAAGTCTTTGAAAATAAAACAAACAAACAAACAAAACTTGCAGCAGCTAAAAAAAAAAATGCGAGCACCTTTTCTGTTGATTGCACTACGATCGTAATGTACATAGGTGATGGGTACATACACACATGCACACACTTATTGTGCATGTTTTATGGCAAACTACATACAGACCAGTAAGTAATTCATTCCCTTTCATTCCCTTTCAAATGAAAACACTGAATTGCAGAAGCTAGAAAACTCGATATTGCCTACAGTTCTAGTGAATGACAAAGCTCATATTTTAGGGTATGTCACAGAAACTTTCTGAACTTGCCCTGGGAAAATAAGGATCATAACACCTGCCACCAGGAAACAGTGAGAGGTTGTACCTATGACTGCTACTGAACCTGGCAAAAAGTGGCCACTCACTGCATGTATATTGAAATAAATCTGGCTCCACCCACCACCATCTTCACCTGGCTGATCACTGGAGGAGGCCCAGAGTCATACCTTGCCATCCCCGGGGTGACTTTAGTGCTACTATAAGGATGACAATGTGCAGGAATGGAGTAGATTATCTTTGACACAAGCAGCAGTCAGAATAGAGCCTGCCACCTCAATTAAGCTTTAATTGACCTGCAATATGCATCACCACTTGGCAGAGGCCCTTTGAAGTGTGGGCATCACCACCCTGCCTCATGGGAACATGTGCCGTTACCACCAGCATAATTGTTGGGAGCAACTGACACATTCGCAGCAGCAGATATTTCAGCAGGTAGTGAAGATAATTAGAAGAAGATTTTGATCTTGCTGACTTATGGTGAAAAACAGGGAATTGAGGGATAAGAGTACAGAGACAATAAGGTCCTATTAAAATCTGTCAGGAAAGTTTCCTTGAACAGGAGAGACAAAAAAGCAGTAAAAACAAAGCTATTTTCAAATTGAAGAAGAAAATACTCTCCTTTGATCCTTGGCATAGTATGACAGGGAAACAAAGCACACAGACAAATCACCCAATATGGAAGAGTTTTTTGTTTTTTTGCTTGTTTGTTTTTTTGTTTTTTTTTTTTTCATTTGAACTGTTGTGTGTGACAACCAATTTTCATGGCTTAAAAAAACAAAAGTTCATTCTCTATGCTCATTTAACAAATGCAGGCTAAACTA
Source organism: Uropsilus gracilis (assembly GCA_004024945.1). Taxonomy (NCBI): domain Eukaryota; kingdom Metazoa; phylum Chordata; class Mammalia; order Eulipotyphla; family Talpidae; genus Uropsilus; species Uropsilus gracilis. Next base: position 79,418 of record PVHY01003605.1, on the reverse strand, counting down.
CTAATAGGTGTCATGCTCTATGTCAGATGCAGGAAACTTTGCACACAGCTATTCATACTGGAGCAGGGAAGATGGGACTATATTTTAGATAATTACAGTATTGTGTATTAGGATGTAAGGGCTCTTTGAAGCAGGGAAGGGGAGCACCATAATAGTCCATAGGAAGAAGGTAGGTGCATGAAAGGGGCAGACGTGATCCCTGGAGGACAAGGTACTTTATAGGATCAAGTTGTTCATCTGTGTTCAGCTGTTCAGCTGTGTTCGTGGAGAAAGGCTTTTCCCTGGAGGGCGAAGAACTTGTGGAAAGACACAGAGGCTTCAGGATGCAGAGCACAGTCAATTCATGTTGGGGTAGGTCTTGAAGAAATGAAGGGTGTGAGGCCAGAACAGCGATATGTATTCTAAGGGGGTTGTTCTTTAACCCAAGGGAAAAATGGGAAATCTTTGGCTGAACTATTAGAATTAAATGTATATGTTTAACTACCACCAGACTGGATGATGAGCTGAGTTGAAGAGGTTCACTTTGTTGGCAGAGAGATTTCAGTGAGGAGGTCATTGCAAAAACGAGGAAAAATATCCCAAGAATCTGGATTTGGGATGGGACAGTGAAATGGGAGAGCAAACTAAACAAAAATATCTATGTTCTGAGAGCCTGAATTCATAGTGCAATTAACAAAGATCCAAAAGTATGTTTTAGCTAAAAAAAAAAAAGAGAGAGAGAGAGACAGACTGATATTTAATGGAAATGGCAGATAAGACCACTTAGGTTAAATACATGGGATATATATGTTCATGAAAAAATAATTCTGTATGGAGATTAGCTTTTCATAAAATTAATAACATTTGAACCTGTCCAAAGAGTTTATAAATTAAAATACTTCTGTTCAGACTGATTGAGATATAAACAACTCCCTAAGTTCTTTGCTTCCTGCATTCTATTTTTCATGTTTTGAGATGGCTTAAACCATGTTTTGTAAGTGTTTGCAGTCAATTCAATTTTATTTGATTGGGTGAAGCACTTCAGTGTATAATGTGTAAATTTTGCTCATCCATTACACTGGTGTTTAGACTGATTGCACTGATGTCAACAATGCTTTGGTTAATTTTACATGCTTACCTATACCCTCAGGTTAATAGGAAAGATCCACCCTCTACAAAGTGTCATTTTATGAATGGCAGGAAGAGCAATTGTGATGGACTCACAGAAGGATGGATGCATAGATAAAAAAAAAAACGGTGATGATAGCAGAAAGATAAGGTAGATATAGAATTCATGAGCCCTTAAACCCTTAATAGACTCTCAATGTTAATGGTCACATGAAGAAACTAAATTCAAGAAGATTAACTGAGCCATGGAAACTGCCATAAATGAATTAAAATTCAATATAAGATGAATCATCTAAAGTCATTACCCATCTATATATTAGATAGATGAGAGATACTAAAGTAATGTTAGAAAGTTAATTCTATAGTAAGACAAGATAGTGTCAAAAATTAAGTCAGAAAAGGGCTGTTTCATCAATAATCCATAAAGCTGAAGTTTAAAGAGAAAGACAGCATCAAAAACTCACGATGAAGAAGACACCAAACACACCCGTACATTGTCCCACTTAGTCTTCACAATCATCAAGACAAGTAGAAATCCTCACCTCCTTTTAAAAATGAGGAAATTGAGACTCAGAGAAGCCATGTGGCAGGTGCAGGCCCATTCAATTCTAACAGCTGAGGAGGGAGTCCGAGTTCTGTCTTCATCACTTCCTGGATAAACACCTGGCAGCAATGTCAAGCATCTACAGACCCATTTTATTACATTCTGGCATGAAGACACTCCATGAAGGCAACCTTCTTCCCTTATAGAGTTGTGCAACCTGCCCTCAGAAGGTAACTGGGTAACTCACCAGAATAGTTCCTTGTTTAATACTTTGCAGCTAATCAATATTTTCTTCCAATAACTCCAATCGCAGTGATTTAAAGAGCTTAAACCTGCATGTGTGGATGTTTGCTGAGATCTCTCAATCACTCCACCACCTTCCCAGGAATACCTACAAAAAAATCAAACACACTGTGTGGTGTTGGTTGTCCATTCTGCCAGCATATGGCTCCAGTGCTGCCATGAAGGGACGTCTGTCATTTGTTCTCCATGACATCAACTTCAAAGGACTCAGCAATTTCCCAAGCAGGTCAGACTTGTCCTAATTACAAATTGTAACTCAACAATTCATCATTCTAGCACAACCTTTTACAAAGTATTGGTACATGTTCTTGCAGATTGTATTCATTCCTGTATCTGCTAACAGTAAGACAGTTCCTCAACACTTTTTGGATGCTGGGCAACTTCCTAGGAACAGATAATGGCTCTAGAGATGAATAAGAACTATGGCTGCTCCAAAACTCAGCAGCAGAGATCCACTGGCTAGAGATGGGCTGTGGTAAAAATTAGTGAGAACCCTGTAGATTTCAGAATGGGGGCTGAATTCCCCTGCTAGAGATAGACTGCTACATGTAGCATAGAACCTCAATCCCAGACTCCAGAGCAAATACTTTAAAAAGTAGGTATGTACTAAATCCATATTTTGGAACCAAGCTGAGCCTACCTATAGCCTGAAGCAGAGTCACCCTGCCAAGGCAGCCTAGATCAGTCAGATGGTAGTCAACTCCCATGACTGACTATGAAAACAAACGCTTGTTGTTCATAAGCCTTTTGTTTGGGTTGATTTTCCTTTACACAACACGAGTAGAGTAATAGCAAACTGACACCAAATATGGGTCCCTTAATGCAGGAAGGATGTTCAATAAATGGTAGATCCAGCTTATTGCATTTGTTTTCTGAAAGCAAGAATCCATTATAGAGGATGTATTTAAGTGACTGCGTATCTACACTAAATCAAAGTGTTACAAGAAAGGAAACTGAGGCACAGACATCCCCCCATGGCACCAAAAGTCTATGCAAATATGTAAGAGAACCAGGTCAACTGCCTTACGTAAAAGCTATTGCCTCATGCAGCAACTCCATTAGCAGTTCCACTTTCCCTCCAATTAAAGTCACTAGTGGAAAGTCAAGCTAGCTGCTTCTTCTGACCTATGTGCTTCTCTCTAGAGGCCAAATGCCAGACTGCAGAGTAAAATGAGTCATCTTCTTAGGAGAACCTTGACTACCACTCCCAAGCCAGGTAACCGACCTGTTATGGAAGCCATTGTTAATGAAAACCATTCTCAGACCCCGGAAAAGGAACAAAACAAATTCTCTCAGTCCACCCTAAGGACCAAGAAGAGCCTAGTGTGACAGGTGAACTTTTCTCATCTCTCATCGAAGAAAGAACTCCACATTTGCTACAAGAGCACCCTATCAGAGTTGAGTTTTGAGGTGTCATTTACAGAACTACCTGAGATGGCCTGGAGTTGCCTGTCGGCCTTGACCTCGTTCTAGGGATGCTGTCTCTTTGCAGGCTACACAGTGGACTCATGGGTAAGCATGAGCTGTTCTTTCAGACCACAAGCATGAACCGGGTTAGGAGGGGGGAAGAAAAGAAAATTTCACATCCCCTGATGGAGAGCTAAAGCGTTTCTTTTCTATAATTTTCATCTTTGCAACATTCTTTCCTGAACATCAAGACTTTTGTAAAACAAAGACTGAATGGTTGCTGTATGCTAGGTGCCCTAGAAATGTCTTTAAATTGGAGATCTGCCTGTAGGAAGTGTCTGTGGAAGCACATATGGGAATCACACCCATCAGGAAGAGATGGAGGCAGGCTGGGAAGGAGCAGTTCATATAGTTAGAGCTGAGGTCTCAATCCCACAAGGAATTCTGAGACTATGTCAGTTGAGACAGGGGTTGGGATATTTCCAAATAGCTATTCAAATGGAACTCTTCTATCAAGTCTGTACTGTAACCAGATAGGAAGAATAGTTTCAGTGGTTCACTTTATGATCTCCTTTGTGCATTCACTGATTCATTCATAATAAATCAATTTCTCTTAGCCAGCCCTACTATGTGTCAGAGACTCTAGGTGTTGCATACACTCTGAATACTACCTGCGCTTTTGTTCTCTTAAGGTCTTGCAGCTCACTCTTGTGAATGGCTAAATAATTCTGAACTTTAAACGCACACAATAATATATACGCACACATATATCTATATATGTACATATATAAACACACATCTATATGTGTGTGTATGTACACACACATATACACACGTTGAAACAAAGAAGGACTCAATGTGCAAACAAGTTCTCCCTCAAGACTAAAGGAAGACAAAAAGCTACTTCTGCGGAGGACCCAAGTATTCTCTTCCCTCTTGAAAACCACTCTTTGTGGGTAGGAACTAATTAGAGAGTAGACTTTTCTGTTCATCTCCTCTGTTTGATGGCTTTGGCTACATACAGACACCAGAGTCTGGCATGGATTGCTTTTGAATTTGTCCTGGCATCAGCTGCAATCTCTAGATCCTTCTCTCTGCCATATGAGAAAAAAAAAAAAAGGAATGTTCTTACTATGAATAATAATCTTTTAAATGAAGTGATTCTAAAGAAAGTAGATTGGAAAATAAAGACTGAGCCAAATACAAATGTCATCATAGGTAAGAAGTCCTGCCAGTATGTTCCCACTGGGATACTTAGCCCACTATCCATCAATATAGTGGGCTTAAAGTAGACACTGTCGTTAGCATGATACCGCTTGCTGAGACCTCTATGGACATGGGAAAATTACTGGCTGACTCCAGAGCATCTTTGTCAGGAGACATTTCTGAATCAGGTCTAAACAACAAGAAATACTTAATTAAGGCAAGGAGAAGGTTCTTTTAAAAAGCATCCAATTTGCAACAAATACAATGCACAGCATGTTGCCCTTTGTAGGGAATGTTATCATCCAAGAAAAAACTTGCAGGAGTTTACCACTGTAGATACCCTCCTGCCTTATAAAATGAAAGTAAAACAAAAAAATAAATAAGAATGACTTTATAATAAGCACAAAAGGAATTGACATTTAAAGAGTGTCAAATTGAGTTTGAATTAAGCTAATCTAATTTCTTAGAAGTACTGAGATCAACATTTTATTACTAACAGAGGGGCAAGAAAAAAGCCCACTCCAATTAAGAAGAATAGCTCATTCTGGACCACATGAATTCATCTGTCTACTCAGCAGTGTAAATTGAGCATTTACTATGTGCTAGGAGCAGGATGAAGTGCCCTGCATGGAAAAAAAAAAAAGTTTTTTTTCACATGGAATTCATACTCAAGTAGAGAAAAAAATGAAATTGCCAACTATGAAATTGTTCAATGTAAATGTGAGATTGAATTCAAATAGGGGCTATGAAAAAATGGAAATGCAACCACAACATGTAATGATGGTGTCGTCAGGATTTTAGGTGGAATGATAGATATCGACTTCTCAGAAGAGGTAACCTTGGAAAAGTAATTTGAAGCAAGATCTGCCAGGGACTATCTAGAGAGAGACAGAGACATGGCAAGAAGGAACAGCATGTGGCAAAGGCCTATGGGGGAAACAAGGACTGCATATGTGGGGTGCTATTGGCCAACCAACTCATGGGTCTCTCATAAAGCTGTATGCCATGGTGTGTGGTCTCCCAGATGAAGTGCCGTCTGATCTGATCATTTTGCCAAAAGACACGGGAAACAAGAAGGTTGGGAGGCTCAGAAGTGTAGTGAACTGGAAGGAGAACAGTGGGCGAGGTAGTCATGAAGTCCAACCATGATGTCACTGAACTTGTGCCTCAAGTCAAAAGGCCGCATTTTCTGGTTCTGATGCTGCTCAGGACAGAGCGAAGGGCTGCGAGTCTCCCTGTGCTTGACTCTACAGTGCCTTCACTGCAAAATCAAGGAGATAAGCTTGATGCCCCACCAGGTCCCTGCTTCCCGCGTGCTTCATAATTCTATGAAGTTACTGCTTAACATGCAATTTAAATTAGGTGCCTTAGAACTTCAGACCCTGGAAATGCCAGCGGGTAATCCCATCGTGTGATGTTTGACAGTGTTTGTTTAAGCTAAAATAATTAAATCAATTATCTTTTACGCAACAGTCAGCAAGCAATTTTTCAGCAAGATGAGTAAGGGAATTTGGAGACCAAACATGATGGAGAAAGGAGATAGAAAGGGGGTGTGCGTCTCTGGCTATGTGTAAAGAACACCAGACCTCCCATCAGGTGGTGGCTGATGAGGGAGGTTTTCTGGATTTTAAATATTTAGCGTATTATTCTTAGGGTCCAATTATAGATCATCAGGACCTTTCAAATAAGGCAGGTAATTAGATCAGATGTGTTCAGAGATTCCATGAATGATGAACCTGTCTGCTTTTTCAGATCCTACCAAATGTGTTTGCATTTAATGTTACTAGCACGATGAGATGAAGGTTACTGTTTCATTAGTAAATAAGCAAACAGAGCCCTGGAGCTGGTGAGGGAGTTGCTGACAATTGTTGATTTCCAGCAAAACCTGGATTAGAATCATTCAGGTTTTGTGATTCTAAATCTACTTTGACATGGGCACCATCAAGTGATATTATCAATAAATGAATGTAATATTCAAGATTGATTTTGCAGAGTTCTAGTTTCTAAGTCATCCAGGCTTTTGTTAACATGAATCGTCCTTCTATATTAATTACCAAAGAATAAACAAAGCAACCCCATGCCAGTGTGCATGACTCTATCAGCAGGCTTACAGTTAGACTGCAGTCCCTCTTGACCCAGTCCGGACAACCCCAGTTGTGCAGTGCACACAACCTGTACTTGGCAACTCTGCTGCTGACTCACCAACTACGTTTGCGCATTTGCAGACCTGGTGGATTTTATATTTTCAACAAATGAATCAGAAGAGAAAAGATATTAGGTATACCTTTGCTTGCTTTGTGTTTTCCCTTTGTTTTAAATTTAAATAATTTTTATACAGACACACCTATTTCACATCCCTGGGCGTTACCCACACCTCCCCTCCCTGCTACTCCAGCTGATCCCCCACCCCCGAGTTGTGTACTTTCGTTTGGTTGTCCATATATTAGTGAAACCATTAGGTTTCTGTCTTTTTCCTTCTGACTTGTTTCTGCCAACATGATTTCTTCTAGGAACATCCATGTTACCAAAAAATCATCAAATTTTTCATTTTTAATTGATGCACAATATTTCATTGTGTATATATACCACATCTTTTTCATCCAGTCATCCAGTGCTTTGTGTTTTCCAATGTACCAAATTATCCTACAATATTTTAGTTGAAGGAAAGAAAGAAGGCTTAGCAGAAAATTAAGACAAAATAAAACTAGTTGACCCTATTTGGTGGGTTAGGAAGTAAAGACTTAGAGAGATGAAGTGATCTCTCCATGTTTACTGAGCAGTAATTGGGGGGAAAGTGTCTTGATCCTAGAACTTCTGAAGCCTAATGCAGCCCTTTCCCCAACTTATTTTAGTTGAGAAACTTCAGTCTGCTAATTCCCCTCCCCTCTAAATGTTTATAGCTCCTGGATAAGAGTTAGAAGTGAGAGATCTTAGGAGCGGAGCTAAAACATACATTGCACAGGATTTCTGCTATTATATCTCAAGCTCATTTTCCCAAGAAATCTCATGTTTGATTAGGTTGAACCTGCTAACTGTTCCCTCACTCCAGACTGCTGCATGCTGGGATGGAACTGAGAATCCACTGCACACTCACTCTTGTCTGCTCAGCCTCTGTACCTGTCCAAGTAAAGAGTACATGCCTCCATGGCTTATGAAACACAGACATGCAATTCAAAAACAAAAACAATTATGTTAATTAAAAGAATTGCTCAGATTTCAGAACATCATGAAAGAGTTGGAAAGTTATAATAATTTCACCAAAATAAACTGTGATATTTAAGAAACAAAACTCCCCCACACTCTGTACTGTGTTTATAGCAGCACATAAACATTGGCTAATAACCCTTTTCAACTTTGGAGTTCTTTGCATTGGCATGATGGGGAGAACCAGACACATGAAACTGAGCTTCTGAGTGAAGGTCAGGCTAATGAAGACAATGCTTCTCACCTGGAAGATGTGACAGAAACACGGGCTGCACAGAGATCACTATGGGTAGATTCAATTTGTGACGCAAATGGTTGACGTCACCATAAAATCTCATCTAATTTCTGCTCAATTATATTTGGAAGCGTATGCCTTCCAGAATGTTGAAACGACTCACAGTGCATCTGCAGGTATTGGCTAAGCATACTGGCCTCGCTGGAGCAGTTTCAGTTCTGCCCCTTCCCACTTGTCAGGTTCTCTGTCCTCAACCCAAGGCCAAGTCTCTCTGGGTCCTGATTCTGGGCCTGTTGTACATTTGCTTCTCTCCTCTGGATCATCAATGCAGACCAGATAAACAGGCTCCCCATGCTTTCCGGATCTGCCTTTCCCACACACTCAGCTCTGGACTTATCCTCAGCTTGGCTTGGTATTCCTGTCTCCCTGTCCACACCTAGGTTCTGAGGTTCTCACCACCCACACAAGGAAATATGGGTGAAGAAAATGTGGACATTCTGAAGAAATTGCTGAGAGTCTTTAAGGTTGAAAAAAAAGAAAAAAAAGAAAAAATATGGCTATCTCTTGAGGCAAAACCGGATTGTAAAACATTTCCAACTGTACGAGACACTGCATCGAACTCTTAGGAAGCAGACTCATCTTGGGAAGGATATTTTCTCTCTATTTTGTTCAAGCACTGAAAAATCACTCTTTTGTGACTAAGACAGAAGGTTTACTATCAGTGTGGAGACAAATATGTGACTGCTTTCTGTTTGGCTTTTGATGGTGGAAGATTGGCAACAACTCTTCAAGTCGAGACAGTAGGCTAACCAGACTTTCCACAGAATCTATAGACAACTAACATAAGCGTGATGTGCCTGAATGAAGGATCAAGATATTTCAATAAGACAACAGCAGTGCTACGCTATTGTTGATAATATTGAAAAGCGATGACAAATGCTGCAAAGTGTGTGGCGTGCTTTCTTTAAAAATAAATGTATAAGCCTTCGTGCTACATGTTAGCTAGTTATCTTGTGCAAGCTTTCTGTTGTAAAAGAAGGTTCTAGAGAAAGTGGGCTCCTCAGTCTTGCCACAAGTCATCATCCTGTGGTTAAAATCTAGTAGAACAGAATCATCCATTGTCATCCTTGAACCTCTTACTAGAATGATAAGTGTTATTTTCTTGAGCAGTCTTTAGAATTTCTTGATAGTTGGTCTGACAGTGTAAACATAAGTTGCAGACCACCAACTTTGACTTGTAAGTTCATCAGATCAATGAGTTCATCAACCAAGATGAAGCACTCATTGACAAAAACACTACCTTTCCAGAATCACACCCATGATTTGGGGAGGAGATAGCTACTGCATGTATGTGGAAGAGTGAGGTTCCTTCTTAGCTCTACAGTCACGGGCATGTCTTTCTGAAGAGAATCAGCAAGGCCAGATTATCTCCAGAACAAATGCTTAGAGTCCATGTGTGTTTTTAACCTCAGGCTGTAACAGCTAAGGAAACACATCAGGAAATTGACCACACAGGGCTCCAACATTGGCCCTGGCCACTTCTGAGGTGTGTGATGCTGGGCAAAGTAAGTTATGAGTTTCTGTTTTCCCATCCAGAAATAAGAGCTGGAACTTGTCATTGGTTAGTTATGAAGGTTAAAACAAAAGACATATGCAAATATTCTAGCAGAGTTTCTGTCATTCGACAACATTAGGTACTTAAAAGCAAGAAGACTTGCATGCTGAAGTGACTCAGGAAAACTGAGAAGAATCCTATTGAGACCATTCAGACCATCAATTTATAAAATGCTTGTTAGAGAGCGCTAAGGGAAGGAAAAAAGCTCTGCTTTTATGGAAGAACAGAACTTGACTTTCTTCCCTGTGAGATCCTGCTCCTCTCTGTCTCTTTATAAATGGCAATGCCGATATCTACTTCACACTGTCATACTAGGTCCACAGGAGAGCATGTATGCAAATTCATTCATCCAGGGACTCTTAGGGAGAAAGGAGGTGTTGATAAACTTGAATCTCCTCACCTTTTCCCTTTCTTAGACTCTGACATCACAGTTGATAATTGATCTAAATTGTAAACTTGAGTAAGTTTAAAATTTCTCAGTAAAATTTTAGGGCGAGATTATTTGTATCCCAAATCAGTTCATGAGCGTCGGTTTTAAGTGCTTACACTTTGGCATTCATGGGGTTCATCACGAACTAGCTTCAAACTGCACCCACAGTGGAAGACTTCCTCCAGGTTTATGCTCAGGTGTTTCACATACCAAAGACTCTGCCTTGCTGATTGGAATGACCATGAACCTGACATCTCACATCTACGGTCTGGAAATTCAGTGTCTGACAGCTGGTTGTGATTCTGAGTCATCTCCTCCAGGCTCCAGACCTGTCTGGAGAAAACATCGCCCCCATTTTTATTGGAAATGCCTAAAGCTGTAAGTTGTTACTGAGTAAGTTTCTCACCCATTGAATCGAGGGTCCCCTCCTCTTGATTCAAACTGTTCTCAGGAAACTAACTGACAATCTCTAGTCAAATGAAGTGGACCAACCAGAGATTTTATTTCACCCACTGTTTTGCTAGATTTTAATAAGGTATGATGGTGACTAATGTGTTCCAGTTTCAGGTTGGGACAAGATAACCCTTCCCAGAAAGCTGGCTTACTTTGTTCAAAGACAGAATTGTGCTCTGCAGTTGAAAGAGCAGTTAGGGATTTCCATTCTGGTCAGAAGTCTGGTAAACATATGCTAATTCTCAGATACAGGGCTGACTTGGACTGCTCTAGTGGAAGGGGATTCTGTTCAAGAGTCCATGGAAGATTAATTTCTCTCTAGTTGAAAAAAATGTACATTCACTTATTTTAAAAGTGAAAGAGCACCGGACGCCAAACTTCCTTTTAAACTTGACAGGCCACAAGAGCTTCCTTTGCAAAAAGTGTTTCTATTGCATAGGCATTGCTCTGCATCATGACTAGACCAGGCAGTAGCATTGTAATGGAGTGTCATGTGGTTTCTACTTAACATTCCAGAAGTGTCTTGTCTCTCCAGGGAAAGTACCTGAAGTGCTTTTCTTAGTATCCCAGTTTGAGCATGCTTTTCCTCAAGAAGTTCCAGGCAGGAGTTCGGCTTTCTCATCTTCCAATTCTAATTTTACAATAAGGCTAAATGCATTCAAGAGCAGTTGCCGAATTAAGCATTTCTGCTGTATACACCTGCTGCAAAGAATTAGTAATTCGGGATATGCGGTCTGGGTGTGTGTATAAACACATGGTGTTTCTTGAGGACTGCCTCATCGTCACAGGAAGCGCTTTATGTTTGTTTGCTTTTATTTTGATTTCTTTAGTGCAATGATTCAGAATCAGATTCAGCTAATGCTTGCAGGAATATTCCTTGTGTCAATCCTTGTGATTGGCACTTCACCGACATTACTTTATCTAATCCTTGTGATCGTTGTCAAGGTTAGTGTTTCTAAAGTGTCAGAGATTAAAATGAGTTACACAAGTTCATTCAACTCTAAGTGCTCAGGACAATAACCAAGAAAATAATAGAGGCAGGATTTGAACCGTAGTTTCCCCCAGTGAGGTGCTAGCAGTGATTCGTCAAATCCATATCCAATAAAATGTACTTTGATGATAGAAAACAAAAACAACCACAAAGTCCTGCAGTAAAAAAAATAATAAAAGGAAAGCAAAGGATATAGCAGATGAAGTGGCTTCCTAAATATAAAATTTTCCTAGAACCAAGAAATAAATTTCATAGATGGCAAGAAAAAATTATGGTTATATTGTATCCCAAAATTTTATCCATAGAATCTTTTCAAGATAAGGAACCACGCGCAGGACTCATCACATATTGGGAAGTGTTTCAGAACATTGTGTGCCATCTTTTGAACTTTTTATAGTATCCCAGAGAGTGATGGAGTTCCTTTTGGTTTGTAAGTAACACAGGCCTGATATTAACTTTAAAGGTGGTGTAGGGGGAAAAATTCACCCATGTTCATGAAGCCACAAAGTCCCTGAGGTGTATAGATCATACTGACTTCATTTCAAGCATTTCCGCTCATCCAAAAGTGTCACTAGGATCCTTGGCCTGAAGTTTAGCAACACCTTAGGCAGTGAGAGTCTGTCTTCTGAAAACCTGGGTTCCTAGGGTCAAAGGAATTGTAATAAACCTTGTTGCAATTCTCCACTTGAGGTTCATGGTAATCAAAATTCTGGGAAATAATTGCCTCCTCCCCTCATGAGGACAAGAGCTTATTGAGGTTCTTTTCTTTTTAAATACATGCCTGGAGGAGAAGAAATTCTTTGAGTTCATCCACTCCCAAATCAGCTGAGAAATCCACAGAAGCGAAATTGCAGAAGGAGCAATTTCCAAATATATAATCATGCTAAACTCCATTGAACCAAAAGCAAACTGTCCTGAATCTTAGATGTTCCTTGCTTTCCACACCCCACATTGGGGCACAGTTGACATGGATATGAAGATGTGATGGGAACTGAAGTCTTGGGGAACAGGACCAAGCTTCCCATCCGTTAACCGCTGTCAACAATGTGAGACAAAGAGGGTAAAGATGACTAATTCCCTCACTCTAGGTTATTGTGCTAAGTCTCTGAAGCTGTCATTGCAGCTGCACTTGGTTTCCATGTATGAATGTGACTAAGATCCTTGATAGACAACTACAGCTCCTTCGACACTTAGGGCATCTTAAGTCTGTCTTCTGTTTAATGTATGCATGAGTGAGTGACAGATGGATCTGTCGTCATAGCTGTGGTCAATATCAATATCCCCACTCCCAATCAACCCAAAGCAGCTGGGGGTTTACACTCTGCCCTTCTATTTATAACAGTGACACTGCATCAGATCACATCCCCTCTAGATGAGAGAACATGGCCACTATCATCTGTAACCAGGCTGCCAATCCCATGGTTTCTGTCCTTAGTATCTTTTCAAGTCTTAAGAAATATAGAAGCCCACTGCACACATACCCACATGCTGATATATTCATGACATAAATCTTAATCTATGTGCACATCTATACTATAGCTATGATATGATCTAGATCTATGATAATTCTGGGTTACATAACTTCATTTATCCAACATCCTGATTAAACAGGCATGTTGGGTTAAAATAATAGAATGTCCTGCTCAGACCACTGAGTTTTTGATTGATGATAAGAAATATAAATTCCCTAGGACAGCAATTCTTCCTTTGGAGAATAAGGCCGATAATAGCCACCTCCTGTGTGCTTGTGAGCTTTAATTAGGCATTTTGCAAACATTCTGGCAAGTTTTGCTCTCTTATCCATTCACTGATTTGACAAAAATACATTATGAGTCTATTGAGAACACCAAGCAATACATAGGAGCCTGGAAGTAAATAAAGTTACATCTACCCATGAAGAGCTCCAATCTATGACAGATGCACAGAATGCAGTGATACTTTTTTGACCTTTTAGTAGCAATTACTCACATCCTGCGTCTTGAAGCTCATTTTTCTTGTTTTCCAAGAAATGGTAGTCTGGGTATTTCTTCTCACTTTTTATTCCTTCATTCTCAATTGTTTTGGCCAATTAAGTACTCAACACAATTTTTAAATGTCTGAAAGCAATGTCTGCATTATATTCTCTCCCATAAAACCTCATCTATTGGAACTGTGATTTACCTGTGTGTCAAGGCCTCCAAAATTTTTATTGCCAGCTCTAAATGTAAATATATATATATGTATGTGTGTGTGTGTGTGTGTGTGTGTGTGTGTGTATATATATATATATATATATATATATATATATATATATGTTCTAGCCTTTTTGCTTTTGAACTAAGCATAACCATATTGGAAGTCTTGACCTGCCTTTGTAAAACTGTTACTACCCTGTTTTTTCTTATCTTTGTAGAGGTTATCTCATTTCACCCAGCTGAGCACATCAAAAGCTTTTTTTTTAAAGCCACTTTTAGTGATACCTTCCACTAAAGAACCTGTCAAAGTCAATCATGAATGTAACTGTCCATGACCATGACAGGACAAGACACTGGTATCACTCACCTGAACCTCACAATGACCTTTGAATTTACCTTCCAGGGTGATCTTTATCAGAAAAAAATGTATTTTCTTGCGAAAATCACTTTAGAAGCAAAACTAAAAATTGTAACAAGTTAATAACATATTAAGTATTAACATGTTTTACCAGGCTAGGATGACCTGGCTTCTCCTTTGCTTTCCTGTCTCATCAAAGATCACCCCCTTGCAGCCATCCAGTCACACTGATTTTCTATACAGTCTCATCTCTGAACAAACAGGCATCTCCTACCTAGGCATCTTGCATTTGCTTCAATCTGTCTTGAAGTCTTGTCCCATCCACTCCACCTACTCCTACCTAAGATTTACTCACCCTTGCAGGTTGAGATCAGTACCACTTCTTCGAGGAAATCTACCCCAACTCACCTATATCAGATAGATCCCTCTGTTGTTGTTGTTATTGTTTTTCATGGGAACCTATACTCGTCCATCCTGAGCCTTATAGTGTTTATGTATTTGTAATACTCGCTAATACTTATCTTCCCACTTGAAATTAAAATTCATGAGAGAAGATGATGGACTATTTAAACCTAGAATGTCCAGTGCAGAGTACAGTTCTTGGAAAGTATCATTCAGAGCAAATCTATGGAAAGAAATAATTTTAGAAATTATATATATATATATATACACACATGTATTTATCATCACTCAGATAAGTAAAGCCTGACCCTTTAAGCTAGTTTTTAATGAAAACATTTTGGGTGATAATTTTTGTTAATCATGAACCTGACTGCTTTTATCAAAGTACTAAAAAGGAGCATCTCTTTTTTTTTTTTGATAACCTAGGTAAGCAAGAAACGAAGAATAAAAATTCCATGCAGACAAGACATATATTAGCAAAAAAACCTACTGCATTGACACAAGTTACAGAAACTTAGCTTTATAACAGTTAATGAGAACATAACTCAGGGGTTTTAGTTTGACTATGTATTCAAAATGAGTCAACAGTGGAATATAGCTGATAGAATATTCATATTTCTAGCTACATTCGCAGAAATATCGATACTAATATAAGATAGGTGGAAGTTCATCTTTGATCTGGACCTAAAATATCTACTTCAGGACACCAGTACTAAAGAGTGACAAAAAATGTTGTGGTATCAAAAGCTAAGTTCAAGGAGGTCATCAAACTGTCCTCATGGGTTTTCTTCAGGATTTGGGGTCCAGTTGACATCTGTGTCATTAGAAAACCATAGGTTCTTAGGTAGACTTCTCCATTCTCATTGTTTCACAGCTGTTCCAAATTGGAATGACTTCCCCAAACTTCTCTATGGGCTTTAGATACAAGCTGCATATCTCTCCCCAATTTTCCTGGAGCTATTGAAACCTTACACCAGCACCTCCCTTTAATGCCACATCCCATACATAGCAACATTCAGAAGCATCTACCCTTTCCTTTGGTTTCCCAGATCTACAAAATGGTGCATTACATAACACTGAACAGGTCAAGATGTCAGTGGCCCACCATGCTCCAGGAATATCTCTGAAATATTCCTCAGAGGTGGGAAATTGGCTCTCTTAGTTCTGCTAGGTTGTTCAAACAGTGGACACTAATTTATTGCAGTTTTGGAGGCTGGGAAGTCCAGTATCAGGGAACTGGAGTGATTAGGTTCCTGATTTGTGGATGACCTTCTGGAGAGAGAAACAGACAGACAGAGATAGAAACAGAGAGTGAGAATGCCAGTGTCTTCCTCTTTCATCAAGGATCTTAAGCTCATCATAGAAGATCCTCCCAATTAATGGAAATCAAACCTACACCTATAACCCTGAACATTGGACTAGAATGGATGACTAGGACATTATTAAATGAAATAGCATCTCTGTGGAATTTTGCAAGTCCCTCTGAACATTGTGGACACAATCTGACATCTTAACTTTTTATGTCTGCTTTTACGATTGTTACACTTCTCTACTTCTGTTGGACTATCTGACTCTAGTATCACCTTCTCTCACTCCCCTACTATTTACTGAGGCTTAGGGAAGCAGAGAAATAAGTTGCTTGAATTTTGTAGAAAAAAAGTCATTAGTATGTGAATTAAGTCCTCTGGATGTATAGCAAAATTTTAAACAATCTAGTCAAGTACACTTTGCCTGCTTAATTAGGCCTTCTACCCCACCCTCCTGCCTCTGGTTACACTGTCTACTCCCCCTGCAGTATCCTCCCTTCCTACTATTCCTTTTTCCTTGTGACTTCCCCTTCATCCTTTATCATTTTTAAATATTTCAAAAGTAAATTTACTCTAAGATGGAAGAGAAAAGTAGAGGACACTTGCATAGACACAAGTGGGCACAACACTGCCCTGAACAGGGCAGGTTAAAAGAGGCTGCATGGTTCCAGGCGAGCAGCCTTGGGAGGAGAGCTGCAAAGTGTGAAGGTTGGTCATGAGAAACACCTGCATCATCACAGGTGGACAGGAGAGCAGCTGTCCCTCGTCCTTTAAAATTCCATCCAAGGCCATTTTCTCCAAAGATGTGCCCTGGAACTGTTTCAACAAAGCTGGTAGTGCTCAGTGCCTAGAGTCCTCCTGGCCATGGCATCTGTGAAGATGTTATAATGCTCTTAAGACTTGGAGGACTAAAGCAAGAGAGAGAGAGAGAGAGAGAGAGAGAGGGAGAGGGAGAGGGAGAGGGAGAGGGAGAGGGAGAAGGAGAAGGAGAGGGAGAGGGAGAGGGGGAGAGGGAGAGGGAGAGAGAGAGAGAGAGAGAGAGGTTACTGCAGATTTAAAAAGCCAGAAATAACTGTTGCTGTTCCAAGATCTGGAAAATTCCAGGACTTTCCCAATATTTCCAAGGATTCTGGGAAGGTGGAGGGGGGTTTCTGTTTTTATCCCAGCTCTCTTGAACTTCTACTCCTTTGGCTTTTCAGCTCTCCATCCCCAAGCAAGACATGAGCTTGCACATGCCCTCCTTCCTGAATTGCCTCCCTTCATAAGATGCTGAGTAGATGACAGTCTGTTTTCTCACCAACAAAGGGAGCCATAATGGGCCTTTTTCTCTTCATTGTTGCAAACTTTAAATGAATTGTTATGCACTAGACAGAAGACCTAGGAGAAGCTCTGTAAGTATAGGTTGTCAATGATATTGTTGTCACTATTAATGTAAGGAGTAGACAGACATTTTCAAACCATGGTTTCTTCGGTGCATCTCAGGTCAAAATTTCAGTCTGGAAGTATTTACTTTCAGTAAGTAGAAAATATATCTTCTCCCAAAGCAATGCACACTGTGGAGGCTGTTTCCTTTGCTCCTCCACCCTGACCATTTCTTTTCCTGTTTTTCCATGCCCTTGCAATCTGCTTACTCCACAATTCTTCTCTTCTTTCTCCTCCTACTTGTCAAAAAATGTGTGGGTTTTTTCCTGCTAGAATTTAAATGCTTCAAGGAAAATAGCTATGCTTGATTCATCCAGTAAAGCTAGAGGTTATCACACAATAGGACTTCATCAAATCTATTACTGAAATACAAAAGGATTTTATAGCTGATTTGCACCTTTCTTAATGTGTCCTGGATAACAGATTACCTTCTTAAGTGGGCTCCAGAACCTGCTTGCTTAGAATGTGTGGGTATGTGAGTGTGTGGGTGTTTGCAAGTGTGTATAAAATAGCAATAGCAATTAGCATTAATAAGAAAAAGTCTATGTAGTTTGTTTCACAAATAATATAAAAACTCTGTGAAGTGTGTGTTTTCATTATATTCTACAAGTGAGGAGACTGAGTTGAGGAATTCAATTTATTTTTTTAAATAATCATTAAATGTCTCAATGAGGAATTTAACTAAGACAGTTCAAATCTACAGACTGCGGTTTAACTATTACAGGACACAAACAGATATAGGTGATTTTACCGCAGAGAATGGCTCCTAAGTAAAAACTGGCAAAAATCTATTAAATGTTTCTAAAGAAACCACCAGAAAATAGCTCTTCATCCATATTCAATACAGAAAAAGTTATGTTTGAAAAGGCTGTAATTAAAAATTAACATCTTCACTAGGAAATTAATCATTGTTCTTCATTCTCTAAAGAATAATCAGAGAATTAAACTCTATACTCGGGTTCATAAAAAAGAAGAAAATTACTTTTAAGTGTCATTTTGTCATTTATTTTTTTGCTTAGACACGTGAAAATTGCCTTGACTTGGTGATGAGCAATGGAGACAAAATGGTCCACAAATCGGTTAACTTCACCTGTTCATTTACTAGAGAAACAGCTATGTTCTGGCCTTTTGCTGATTGAGTGGCACCAAGGTAGTGAGTCAGTTTCTACAACCTGAATGGCAGTAAGCAAATGATAAAGTGGGTCATCAGTTTCTGGTGATGTGCTTTGGAAATTAAAGTAAGAGATCAAAGCAAGGAGAGATGAATTGAAGTACAAAAAATGTCAAATGTAAATCAAGTTCTTGATTTTGATAATTCTTGCTAAACTATGAAGTTCAATAAGCCTGCTAAGGAAAAAAAAACTTATATATTGAAAGTTACTTGGTAAAAAGTCAGCATCAAAAAGAAAGGTGATAGAAATTTAGTGAACTGAAAAAATAAAGAGAAGAACTAAAGCAGGGTGGAATATGCAGCTCTCAAGATGGAAGAAATGAAATGTCAAGATTGCCAACGCCAACAGCTCCCTTTCTTCCCCGGAATGGTAATCACTAAAGAGTTTGATTAGGGAACTCAGTTCCACCAGGTACCACATCTGAAACTTGCATAAGTTCCTTCTCTGACCTTCCTACTCCTAAAAAGCATAGGTAGACCATAAAGAAGGCCAAATTCCTTAGAGAATGTTACTTCCCTCCTTGACTTCCCTTATGAGTGATAAAATCTAGAAACCCTATGGAAGAACCCTCTTCCTTCTTCACTATGTAAAACCATTTTCTCCTCATAAAAGGTCAAGTACAAAGGAAACCACTGAACAAAAGGGCCACTGTTATGCTTTCTTTGCCTTCTTGTCTCCTACTAACATCTCTCCCCTTGGTCCAATAGGTCTCAATCTATTCCTTCCATCATCTCCACACTACTGAATCAACTCTTTTCAAATTCAATGAACAAAACATCATCCTTGATCTTAAAATATTTTAAGAGATTCCTATTGATTGTATAATTATTATAACCTACATTAGCAGCATTATCTACCTTTTACTTTCAACCCTCCTGTTGCAGTAACCTTTGACATACTCGAACATATCAGATCCCTCCTACCCCAGAACTTTTACACATGCTGTTACTGTTGCCCTGACTACACTATTTCCACTGTCTTTTTAATCTTCAGAGCTCCTTGTATAGTTCTCACATGCACCATACACCTCAGCTTTGCAACACTCCTTGTTAGTATCACTTTACTTTAACATTTGTATGGTACTTCATCAGCTCTCCAATTAAAAATGTAAGGAATAAGTTTGGGGAGTCTTTGTATCCAATCAGTATGGAAATATTAGGGCTACTCTTCTGCAGAAGGACTTTCTACCTTACAAACCCAAGATAAGGTTTCATTTCCCACCCCTGGAAGTTAGGTGGGAATTATGTAGACTAGAGTTGTAGATGTGATCAGACAGGCATAAAATACCAGATTCAAGGCAAGAAAAAAAACTTCATGGGGTACAAGTACAGGGATGGTAAGAAAGGTGGTAAATGAGAAAGGTGTCTTCATTCGGATAAGATTTAGTCAATGGCAGATGAATAGAAGTGATATATACCATCTCATGTGACATGAATAGTACACAGTTCATTGCTTTCTTTTACCAATAATTGACAATGATCCAGATGGTAACTCTATACGCCTGGGTGCTGACTGGAGTATAAACCAGATCAGAGCCCCAGGTAACCCACAATGGACCAGTATGGCAAGTTAGAAATAACTCTCCCTATTTTAATTCACTGTGCTTTTATGTTATACGTATTTAGCCTACCCTTCTCTTACTGATATGGTAGGTTAGTTTAGCACCTCCACATATAATTGTGACTTAGTAAAAGTCAATGAAATTAATAAAGACAATCTCTTCTGGTTCAGTATACATGTGTGAAGGTAACAGAAAGAACTTCTATCTGAAAAAATCACTCAAAGACATTTTTCAGAATACTGAGAAATGACTGATTTCATTCAATTTGATGCAAAATTTTAAGTACTTAAGGTAGAGTAATGAGTGAGGCTTAGCCCTTGCAGCTGCAATGATGCTCATAAGATAATAATTCATGTTAGCCTTAGCCCAACTCACTGCAGGAAGATTGACAGAAAACAGATAAAGTGTTCATACCTACTATTGTGGAAGACAGGGCACAGATTCTGGGAAATGATCAAGGAAATAAAATATCACTGAGCTGAGCTTTGTAGAATATTTTTTTTAATATTAGATGTTAAATATTAGAATATTTGCTAACATTTACCTGCTTTTTTTTTTCAGGTAAATATCTGGGGGTTCACAATGAGGGGGTTCATTAACAAGGTAGAAGTTAGTGATAACAACTGATCCAGTTGTCTAAGAAACAGCTAAACGTAAAAACAAAAAAAGTTTATGAGGGAAAAAGACATTGTCAACATGTTCCTATCAACAGATAAACGAATAAAGAAAATGTGACACAGGAATAATATTTAGTCATGAAAAAAATCAAATACTGCCGCTTGCACCAATATGCATGAATCTTAAAGTCACTATGCCAAGTGAAATGTCACTGAGATAGAATTTAAAAGCTTACTGTGCATTTCACTACTCGGTAACCATCATGAGATACGGAGACATCATTTTATCTAAGGAATGCAGATACACCAAAATGGGTGCAGTTATGAGTATTCTTTGGGCAAATGTTGAAAAGTTGCAGGTTTTTATTATTGAACTCTTCTAAATTCCAGATCAGTTAAATCCAAAGACTTTCCTAGCAGTCTTTGACTCTGCCTATTCAACTATTCAATTTCTTAGAATTGTCTTTGAAGGATTATAGTAGATTTCCCACAAATATTAATTGAATAATAGGTTAGGAAGGATGAATGAGATGCCAAATTTGGGGACCACTTATGAAAACTGACTCTTATCCTCATGAAGACACCTGTCTCATTTACCAGCTTTCTTACCATTCCTGTACTTGTACTCCAAGAAACTTTGATCTTACCTAGAAAGAATCTGGTGTCTCATGCCTACCTGATCACATTTACTATATTTACACTTGTCTATACCTGGCCATCTATAATTTTATAGAATGTGGGAATAATTATTTCTAAGTATTCTTCAAACATAACATATTTCTGACCACTACTTACAAGTAACTTGCCTCAAAATGAGGCTTTCATTGCTTAAGAACTAATTTGACTCTAAAACCTGACACTTGACAGTCATATCAACCCTACTAATGAATTCGCTGTTTTAACCCAACAGTGGCACATCATTTATGGCCCAAGGGATGTAGGAGAAGATAAACTAAAACAATAGCATATTCTATTTAAAGAAAGCAATCACAGATGTGTAGGTACAGGGAATAAGAGGAGAACTTTCCCCTAAGGAAGTTTAGAGTTGACTTTTAGATTATAACTCTGAAATAACCCAGAAGAGGTAAGAGTGGGAGTAAGTGGGGACATGGAAAAAAGAATGTCATGGGTTTTTATTTTTTTAATGAACTGCAAAAGAATTAATCTGATAAGTACCAACCCTCAAGGTAGATATAATTCAACCATATGAAGGTATTACTCTTATAAAGGTATTACTCATTCTTTTTTTAAAAAAATCAAATAATTTATTTAAATATAAATTTCACATCTTTGTAATTTCCGGGATTCATCCCCCCACCCTCCCTGATCATTCCCCCTCTATCCCACCCCCACACACACCTGGAGTTGTGTACTTCAATTTGATTGTTAGCTTTTTGTTTTATTTTATTTTTGACTTTTCTTCGTAGCTTTTTGTCTATCTTTCCCAAGTCCCATATAATAGTGAAACCATTTGGTGTCTGTTTTTATCTTTTTGACTTGTTTCTGCTAATATGATTTCTTCCAGGTTGTCCATGTTATCATAAATTCATCTAATTTGTCATTTTTAATTGATGAGTAATATTCCATCGTGTATATAGACCATATCTTTTTCATCCATTCGTCTGTTTTGGGACATTTGGGTTGTTTCCATTTCCTTGCAATTATAAATAGTGTTGCAATAAGCATGCAGGCACAGGTGTCCCTTTGTACCCATACTGAGGTCTCCTTTGGGTAGATTTCCAGAAGACTATTACTCTTTCTACACAGTCACCTTTCAAAGATGCCATGTCAGGCATCACATAGTAAGTTCAAGACTGGAAGTTGCAAGTGTAGGAAAGACACATCTATTTCTTTGGGGATGTGAACAACAAATCTATGTGTATAGGAAGGTGGCTAAAGAGATAAGCCATCAAGGGCTGGGCATGGTGGCCCATGCCTGTAAGTGACAGCCTAGGAAGCTGTGACTGGTGCCAGGGAATGCGGTTCGAGTCCTGCCGAGGACACATAGTGAGAGTTAATTCCAAAAAAAAATATAGCTGGGCATGGTGGTGTGTGCCTGTAATCTGAGCTACCTGGGAAGCTGAGGCTGGGGATTGCTTGAGTCTGTGATACCCCAGACAACATGAGCCTGTGGATCCACAGACAAAAATAGCAAGACCTGTTCTCAAAAAAAAAAAAAAAATTAAAAGAGATAAATCATCAGATTGAAGAGACTTTGTAATCACACATAGGCTCCCAAAAGATGTTATGGTCAGGTCACTGTGTCAGATTTAATAGTGTGGGGGGGACTTTAGAAAGAAAGGGAAAATAGGAAAAGTGATTACAGCTGAAAAGGTTAGCACATTGCAAATGGAGATTTCTTTTTTAAGCTCTTAAGTGGAGCTTGAAAGTGAAATGTCATAGGTAATAATATAAAGGGGTCAATCAAACCTACCAGTTCTATAGGGACTGTGTGATCCAAGATGCAAATTATGCTCAAAATGTGCCATCAGTGTGGTTCACCACCAGGACTAGGTATATGGACTTTATAAAGGAGGAAGAATACATAGTTTTTAAGCTTGGGTTTTCCATAACGCGAGAATGCTGTGTACTTTATTCATCTCACCCCATTACAATGTCCACATGCACAAGATTTTGTATTGTATATACACCACTACATTGTTTTTATCACTGAGCATCAGTAGCCCACTGGATTCTATTGCCTAATCTTGTCCCACTACTCAGACTCATAGCTCCTGCTTAGTTGCACAGATAGTTCCCTCTGCTGAGAAAGCTGAACACCAATGCATTTCCTTTGAGATGTCTTGTTCTCTAAGGGGACACTTGCAAATATGTGGAGACGTTGTGCTTGTCATAACAGGTATATATCACTGGTCTCTACTGGTAGGAGATGGTGACTCCTACTAAACATTCAATAACTCCCAGTCAGTGCCCACACAAAGAGCTGTGTGACCTTAAACATTGATATCAATAAAGATGCTGTGCTTAACAATAGCTTTCAGCAACCTCTCACTCGCGTGTCCACTAGCTCATCACTTCTGGGTTTTCTCGCTTAATATCCCTATTCAAGACTGGCAGTTCAAATCACTTTGATTTTTGACTTTGTAGCTATTATATTTGCAATGTATTAATTCTACTCTGTGTATATGTAGTTGGGTCGATGTTTCCAACAGTTTGAAGGACATAAGGCCAGAAACTTACTTACTGATAACTGATTGAGGAAACACTAAAATCCCAGAAGCTCATGTAGCTATTTCTCTTTATCTTGCTCGGTGTTGAGTTTCCTTTGATAGATTTCCCATTCTACCTTTCTTTATTCCTTTTCTCCCTAAGGGTGCTGATTTATCCTGAATGTCTTTTTTGCTTATCAATTTCATTCTGATGTTTCTTAAATCCAAGTCCCAAGTTGGCATTTCTGTTTTTTCCTTAGCCTTCACCTTCTTCTGAGTGGAGAGTTGGTATGGTCTGCAAACCTGGCTTTTTTCAAATTGTGTTTATTGATATAAAGTTGATTTGCATCATTGTATCTTTGGGTGATAGGTTTAACTCTCTACAAATCTCCATTTTCCATAACTAGGACCCCAATAATACTCCACCATGTCTCTTTTTTTTTCACCTAATACAATCTTTTTTTTCCTATTTATTTATATATATATATATATATATATATATATATATATATATATATATATATATATATATTTCACATCATTTCATTCCCTAGGGGTCACCCGCCATGTCTCTTATTAAAATATTGCTACTAATTCTCATGAGTCATCATTGATAACTTTGATGTGTCCTCATAGCAACATCATCATCATCATCATCATCATAATCCTCCTTCAGTATGGATGAGAAGAAAAAGGAATAAAGTCTGTGGACATCCAAACAATCTCATGCTTGTTATACCCCTAGGGAAGGGGAGAAAAGGAACTTAAGGGAAATGTAGGACTTTATACCTGGAAGTCAATAGACAGCTTTGAGTTCCACTCCCACTCCACTTCATTCTTATCCTACTTCCTCCTCTCCCCCTACATCACTACAACACAGCTGGTACTTACATAAAGCCCTTACTTGGGGTCTTACCCTTTCTTACTATGTATTTTATTTACATGAACTTTCTCAAGGCTCCATAGCACAATAAGGCTATTCTTCTTAATGCTCCTATCATATAACATTGTAATGGATTTTTCGTGTGTTTTTTCCTATGCACTTATGAGCTCCTGGAGTTGAGAAACCATGCATTGAATACTTTTAAAACATTAGCCTATAGCTCAAACTCTGAATATCAGCTTCATGGTCATATTTCTGTTTCTCAAAGGCAGATGTTTATTAAAAAGTTTCATCCCATTTTACAGCTGAGAATAGTAATTCTATCCAAGCTCGTTGCAGTGAAATCCATATGTGTTTTGAGAAATCCTTTAGTTGCAAATCTCCAAAAACACTTGTCCAAGTATAGTGCTGAAAACTTTTCCACTCTTTGAACTGAAAATTCAATAAACTGGGAAACAATTGGCAATGGAAAATATGGAAAATACTTAAGCTCATGAATAATCAAGTAAATAAAGTATTGAAGCAATTAAATAGGATTTTTACTTATATTTTAAATAAAATGAGAATGCCTAAGATTTGGCAAGAGGGTGAACACACAGTTATTCTTTATTTTTTTATTCTTTTCAAATTTTTACATCTTTCTTTTTATAAATCAACAAATTGCTGCAAATCAGCAGTGAGTAACCAAATACTTGAAAAACAGCTATTGGTATTTAAAATTGGTTGTCTGTAAATGTGAAAAGTAATTCAGAAGTCTCATACCTCTTCCTCTCTTTTCTTTTTTCTTCTTTTTAACTTTTCATTCTTACTTTTTTTGGTGGCATAGCAAGGGCCCAAAGTAGTGGAAATGAGAAAATAATGACCAAAAACTTCTGAAGAAATACATTCTTACTGGTAATCATAGAGAACTAGATAGTTAGTCTAACTAAACAAAGATCAGTCAGTTTCAGGACTGTTCAGTGTTATAAACCCTTCAAACAAAAAATCATCAAAAGAAACCATTGGGGGTGGAGGTTAATTAAATACATATTTAGAATCTGTCTCCTTAGAAAGTCCCAGAAGGGCACTAAAATTAAAAAAAAAATCATTTCTAGTTATTCAATTTGCTTCAGGTAGTTTAATACACTGAAATTTGCCTTCTACATACCAAATGAAGACCATTAAAAATAATTAGTCTCTACTCTTTAATAATCACTGGCATTATTAAGATTATTTTCTGATATTTATACAATTATTGTCACTATGCTTCATCTCTGAGGCTTTTGATTCATTGAAATTGGAGATATGTATCTGGCATCTATTACTGCCAGGCACTGTACTAGCAATAGTGAGGATGGCATCACCCTGTCCTTACATAACTCCTGTGGAAAGACAGACACAGAGAGACATAATGACAGTAAAATGGGAAGTGTGTCAGAATTGACTTAGGTAGCATGTGTCACAGAACACAGAGAAAGAAGCAAGGTAGCACTAGTTGGCACACCCTGCAAAATCAGTGCCTGAACATGTTCTAGAAGGAAGAAAAAGAAGAAAAACCTTATTTGGAAGGGCAAATATAGAGTCCAGTCCAGATACCAGCATTCACAAAAAGGCCTGGAAAAGACAGTAAAAATTCAAGGCCCAGTAAAAGACTTGGGCAGGTAGGGATTGCGGGGCATGAGGGTGGGATTGGGGGCATGTGGTAAAAGCATGAGAACGCCCTGCTGCTCACTTACTTTGTAAAGTTTACACAGAAGGCAAAGAGACTCAACTGTGTCCAATAAAGACTACTTGGGCAGCTAGAATGTGGTGAGGGAGCTGTGGCAGACAGAATAGTGGGGTTCCTAAATAGGGAACTATAAATACTTAAGAAAACATAATTCTTTTTAAAAAAAAAACCTTCATATGTAGTAAAAATTGAAAATATTCTTCTATACAAAAAACCTCAGGATCCCACCACTTGCCCAGATGCTCTGGATAGCATTTCATATGCAATATGCAAAGACCCTACCCTTACACACACACATGCACGTGTGCATGCAACCACACTCCAAATACAGTCAGAGCACAGCTATCTGACCTTGGACGACAGACACAAAAGGACTTGAAAGGTGAAGACCTAGATAGCACTAGACTTCTGACTTTGCAAAGCTGTTCAGTCTGGCTCACTCCCAAGTGAAGTGAGGTGATTCTTTGTGGCTAAGTCTAGCTTCATACGCAGTTGTCAGCACTAACGCCTGGTTTCTGTTCCTAGAGAGATGCTTTCAGGTGATGAATTTCACATAAATTTCACCTCAAGCCTCTGGGGTCAGTGACGGAGGGGCAGCCACATAGGACAGGAGAGGATTCGACTCCAGGCTTCAGCTCTCTCACTGTGCCCTCTTGGGCATGCCTTCTAACCTGTGTCATTAAGACAGAGTGTCATTGAAAGAAGAAAAAAAAAACTATAATACTTGTAAAATCCTTAGTTCAACAATTTCCATGTGTTACACTGGAAATATTGATGGAAATGACCAGCAAATATAAGCTCCTGCCACTTTAAAAGATGATGTCTGTGCTTATTAGTAACTCTTATACCCATTGTTGATCTACTGGTTCCCCCCAAAATCCTGTGATTAGAATCAGGCAAGTATAATTCATCCCGTGTTGAGAAGTAAGGAGGCAGGTCTAGGAAGGGAAATACATCTCCCAAAGGCTTCCTGGAGAATATAAAGTGGAACTGAGAGTAGACTTGGGTGTTCAGCCTGGGTTTCAGTCACGTATCAGCTCTCCTGCATGCCTCTTCTGTTCCACAAAGAGTCTTTGAATTTCCACCACAAAGGTGGTGAATGTAGTATCCTAGGTCTAAGGATGATAGCTTAAGCAGTCCACAATCTTACCCTTGGTGTTTTCCTTCTCCCTTTTCCAGGCAGGGAAAGCAGTGCATGCCTCTTTTTCAGTGGAAACTAGCGGAAACCTGGCACAAAGTAGCTGTTTCATGGGTGCTGGTAAACGGCATGATTCTTGAAAGGGGGAGTCTACCGTAATTAATTCCATGACACCTACCCCAGCAGATTGGAACTGAGCAGAAGGAACAACCTTGACTCTGCACCAGAACTGTGTGCTCATGCCCGGGTCTGGGTGACTCCAGGAAGTTCCCGAACTGCTCTGGACATCAGTGTCTTTAGCTGGAGAAATCACTCAGTGCCTTCGGCACCCATGAGGATGAGGTGAGAAGGCCTAGTCCTGGTGTAGCACCTGGCCCAGGAGCACACAGTGGGGTGGACCATCACTGACCTTTACAAACAGGGCAGGTGTGCAGTGAGGCCACCAACGCCGGGAATTTTGTCTGGACTATCCCCAATGGGTCATCCACACTCTGAACCCAAGGCCCTTTCTCAGACCTGGTGACCCTTTGGGAGCCCTCTGGGGTAGGGGAAAGGAGGTACTGTCCTGGGAGGTAGGACTAAGTCCTTGCAGGACAGCTAACTTTCACTCCTGTCCCAAGTCACACTGACTTGAACCCAGCCCCAGCATAAGGTATACCCATGTCACTAAGGTGCAGATGTCTCCAGGCGTCACAAAAGTGAAGCTGGCTTTTTATTCTTCTGGCTACAAAGACAAGAGTGCACACATAGTCCAGAACTTTAAACACACTCCCCAGACCTCTATTTACTCACAAATCGGTCCATGTATCCAGCCCCAACTGCCCAAGCTTACTCCTTCCACCCCAAGCGTCAGAGGCTGGAAGCGTCAATGAGTAGACTTTTCAGTGTTTATTAATGTGAAGAACTTTGAGCTCACAATCCAGATTGTTTAGATCATTTGCAGCCTTTCAGTAAGAACTTGGTTTTGGGTGAATATGAAATAATTACACACTATCAAAAGCTAGAAATATAAAAGGACTAAAACCTAGAAATCTCATAAACAAACATGGAAATAACGTTAATTATCATCAGTACAAAAATGATTAAGTAACATTCTGACACACCCAGCTACTTTGATTTCAGTAGGTCCCAAAACAATGTTAGTTTCCGTGACATCAGAAGATGTCTAATGCAGAACATGCAAAAACACAAATTAGAAACTTTAGCATAGAGTATGATTCCAATGACTAAATTCATATGAAATATTTCCACAGAGCTAGTTCTATGGCGACTTAGAACATGTACTACTTATACTTTATGTCTACTAACATTCAGACAATGAATGCTCTTAGTCATTTATATTTAAGTGTTCTTAAAATATACTAGCACACTTAACAAACTCTAAAGCCCTGTTGTCCTTGAAACAATTATAAAACAGCCCCACTCAATAAGAACACGTCTATTAGCACTTAAAAAGTTGTAGTTCTCTCCCTGACATAAAATGTTTAGACTGATGAACAGTAATGGCGAACCACGAAGTATCTTGGTTGCAAATATTTAGAGAACAATATTTTATGGAAGGAAAAAATGCTGTCTTACAAGTTAGGAAATCAGTATTAATACTAACTTTGCTGCGAAATGGCTGTTGAACTTGAAGCGTTTATTACCTCTCTACATTTTACAAGTTTTTACACTGGTAAATTGAGGGAAACTCTTTCTTTCATTCATTCATTTATTCAAGGAATACTTTTTGAGGGTCGACTTGAGTCAAGTACTGCTGTAGATTCTTGGGACATATTCCTGGACAAAAGAGAAATGGAACCAGCTTACTAGGAACTTGTATTCTAGTGGGGAGACAAGCCACAGACTGTGAATCACAGAAGTATTTAAAATAGAATCAATTGGTATGAAGAAATACAAGGCAGAATAAGAAGAAAGGGAGTTGTCTAGAAGGTCTCTAAGGAGGTAATGTGTAAGAAGATTAAGTTAAACACAGGAGTCGCTCAAGAAGGAAGTGTGTCCAGGCCAGAGGGAAATGCGTATGCAAAAGTCTTGAGTCAGGCATGTGATTGGAGTGAAACATGCAGGACAAGGCAAGTGGAAATGATTTTGGTTCTTTCCAACTGCAGTTTAACCAAAGTGAGTCCACCCACAAACAAGCCTGGTGGCAAGCTCAAAATGCTCCCAGGGCACTTGAGCTTCAAAGTCCAAGGTCTTCACACAGGCAATGCATTTACAGAAACCCCATCAAGCCCACAGCGGGGCTTTGAAGAACCGCTGAGCAACTATTAGCTGATCCCACTTAACAAACAGTGACGTGATCACCAGGCATGTTTGTGCCCAAGCAGGTGAGGATTTTCTCTCTGGCTCCAGTCAAGGACTTTCCGCTTCCAGATCTCAGGCTCCAGGTGACATTGGGCACAGGGGGTCAGGTGGAGAGTGGAACAGGTCACCGCTAGAAAGGTGACATGGACAGCTCAAATTTCAAAGAGATCATTTTTTCTCCATGTGTCAAGCTCATGGTTAGTTTGCATGCTACGAGAAGAATAAGATGATTCATCACTTTCCAAACCCTTGGGAAAGAAAACTATTGTTTAGCTGTTTTGATATGTTTTGCTAACTCTTACAGAGGTAGCTGTAACTCAGGAAGATAAACTGGGATGAAGGTAAGGGCAAGGGGAAAAAAAGTAATTACTGCCATCCATAATAATAAGCCTTATCATTTATTGTGCACTAATAGTTGCATTTCCAAGCAGACATTAATTAGTGAAAGAACAAGGCGATTTGCATTCACTCTGATTCAGAAGAAACCAAACTATTTCAGAATAGCAAACAGAGGGAACTTAACCTTATTGCCTTTTGTCTTGTTAATAGGGAAGGAAACTGAGGCAGAGAAAAATGAATGGACTATGAAAAGGAGTAATGTTGTCCTCAGTTTCATAAAAATGAGAGCAGCAGACCATCAGGTAATTTCCAGAGTTAGGTCTGAGAGAGAAGACTAGGTAATCTCCCCATACTCCTACCAGCTTTGAATTGGAATCTTATCTCCCTGACAAGACTTCCCTATGCATGGAATGGGATTATCAGTTTGTGGCTGACATGTTCTGGAGAATAAATGAGAGACAAGTACCTGCGAAGCAATGGCATGTAAGTTTAATGGATGCTTCCCAGAAAACCGTGGAAGTGTCATGGAGGAGGAAGAGGTTCTGATTTAACATGGAGTGTTTGGGGCACCACCTTCCCTTTGAACTTTGATCCAGGGGTGCTGGAGCCACACAGATAGACACATGGGAATAGGGACCATGAATCTAGCCCTTTCAGCAAAATATCTATCTAGTGTTGTCTCCCAGCTGAGGCACAAGGAAAGAGTCTTTCAGGCCTATTTTCCATGCAAAGACTGGGACAGGAGAGCTGGAAATGGAAGCTAACTGCCTGGGAATAAGTGTGAATTATGCTTGCACTCATGGGCTGATTCTGGTGAATTGTGAGCTTTGCAACATAGGGAAGTCCTAGAATGAAAGAAACAGAAAAGTCCCTGTTCTTTCCTTCCTCTGATTTCTTTTCCTCAGTGATGCCAGCGTTGCCTTTCTTATTCTCATTGACACTTAACAGTGACAAAATGGTCTCCTTTCCTCTAGTCCTCAGGAGGGATGTTAACACAGAAACTCACTAACATGCTTGGTTCTGTCCTTGCAAAACTATCAGCTACTTCTTTGAACCTGCAGCATTCACTTTCCCAGTGACACTCACAGGTCCTGTTTTTTTCATTCAGACACATCAGCAAAAAAGTACCCCCACTGGGTGAGCATCAACAGCACAGGACTCCTTCTCCATGCTCCCTTCTTTCTGTTCTTTCTTTTTTTAAGCTAGGGGTCAACTGAGATGAAAGCAATCAGAAAAGAAATAAAACGATTGCCCTCTACCAACTATCTGAGATGCAAGCTAGAAAAGACTTTTTGCTTTTCAGTCTCAAGAACCAAGTTGACAGAGGTTTATTGCTTCGCAAGACGACAGCCTGTCTACAGTGCATGGAAGAAGCCTGAGTTAGCGTCCCAGGGCCCTGTACCGTGTGGCTTCTCAGGACATCTCCCTCCATCTCAGTCAACACCTGGGAGAAGAAGGAGGTTTGCCTTCTCTAGCCCAGTCCAGAGACTCAACTCAAGAGAGGATGAGAAAGGTGACATTAAGCAAAGTCAGTGGTTCTAGGACTTGGGATCCAAGTATAAGTCCTTGGCTCAAATCTCAGTAAAGTCCATGTTTCAGGGGGCATCAGTGTCATTATCTATCACATGGAAGATAGTGGTAACCACCCCACTGTATTGTCGAAGCATCAAATGCAAAGAGAAGATTATACAGAAAAGCTATACATAAAGTGGAAAACAGCAAAGACAAGTCCTTATATTCTGGTTGCGATGTCTTTGCTCCATGAAGTTGCCTTTAATGTCCTTCAGTAACAGAAATCTTCTAATATTTCATCCCATAAATCTGATTCGATTTGTCTTGATTCCTTTGAATAGATTCTAGAAGGAAGATAGTCTTTCTATTGGCATAATGCCTTTCGAACAAGCTGCAGGAAGGCATGGCACAGGATGGAGAGAGCTCTTCAAGCTACACTTTTTAAATTACTAGAAATAACTACCCACCTTGGACTGCAATATTCCATTCTATTGCCTTGAATTACTTGTGATAAGGAGGGAGTGTTTGTTAAATATTAGCCAGCTTTCAGTGCCTTTATTTGTATAGGACATCTGTTACCCAAAGTTTTCATTTTATGCTACCCATGTCTCACTACCCAAAAGGCACACTCACTGCTTTCAACAACTGCATTTCCTCCAAAACTTCATCTCTCCAAAGGGACAAGATTCTTGGTTGTCAATCTCAAGCTGTTTCTCATCCCTAGGTATATATTGTGTCACAGACAAAAAGCAGATTTTATTTTCAGTTAAGACCAGGGGTAAATCATTCTTCAGTATAGCAGGTCCTCGAATAACATCATGATGCTGAATGTTGTTTTATTATAATATCAATGAAAAAAATCCATCCAACCCAATGTTGAATAAATAACATTATCTGAGGATTTGTGCACTTTCCCTATGTGTTGTTTTGCCTAAACTCCTAGTTTCCAAGAACTGAGTGATGACATTGGCTAACACTTTCTAGGCAGGAGATCAAATTCCCACATGGTACCCACAGTGGTTATTACAGCGGTAACCGTGTGTTTGATCTCCTGCTATATGACTTGCAAATCTTACATTCTCACTGATACAACCCTATGAAAATCTTAGCATATATCTTTGACATAGGTAACAAAAGCACCCACTAAGAATGTCATACATATTATTATCTTACTCAAAATATTTCTGGGCATAAGATGCTTCTGGAAGTGGGATGCAGGAACAAGGATGTACGCTCCACAAACTTGGGACACTGCCATCTTCAGCCTGTCAACTTTTGGCTTCAAATGTTTCTCTTAATGAGCACAGGTGGCTGCCGTAACTCTAGACATCATATCCTCGTGTAACAATATGCAAAATTTGAAGAGAGGAGTAAAAATACCTTTTGAATCTCTTTTTAACAATAGGGAAGATTTCCTTCCTGAGAGGACTTCCTTCCCCTGACCCATGCCCACTACTCAGTCACTCGCTGTCAGAGCAGGAGGTGGTCAACTTCTCCTGGGAGTTGGGGACTGCCACAACTGGTTTAAATTGGTCACCACAGATGCATGCAAAGCATGCACACACACGCCCATGCATGCACACACATGCCCATGCATGCACACACACACATACACACACACACACACACACACACACACAAAGCTATGCAATGACTAGAGCAGAGAAGGGACCTAGACTCCCTTAAAGCAAAAGAATAGCTGTTAACCCATCATGATTAGAGCGCCATTAGCAAGGAAAAAGGGAAAGACTGTTAGGTAAGTTGTTATTACTAGCTTCATTTTACAAATGAAGAAGCAGTGCTTCAGAGTAGTTGTTAACTGCATGAGTCAGGGTAGATGACAAAAGATCTTAAAATACCAGTGACTTAATTGAATAACATTATTTTTCATTTCTGACATAGGCCAGTGACAATTTTGAGAGGAAGATAGGATGATGTTTCACGTAGTCACTCAGGGATCCAGGAACTTTCTGCCAGTGAGACCACCCTCCTCTACATCTTTGCTGGGAGAAAGTAAAAGAAGAATGACCATGGAACACATATCATGTACCAGACATGAAAGCAGTGTGTATCACTCAGCTCACATCCTGTTGATGACCTGGTCACACCTATATAAGCCACAGTTAGGCTGGAAGATTCTATCATATTACCTACCTGCTGGGATGTTGTGAAAATTAGAGGTAAAATGCAGCATAGTTCCTGGCACATGTATAAGAAATAAAATAAAAGAATTCTCAAACTCTTTTTTCCTATGAGTTTATTAAGCTATGACTTCTTTCCAGTACTTTCTACGGAATTGGTCCAAGGACTGAATCTGATGATGTCTACTCACTTCTACTCTATCCTGTCAGTTTTAATTCTGTTTAAGACCACTGCATTGTGCTATTCACTCAACATTAATTCCAGAGGTATTTAATTACATCAACAATGTAACTGGTGCTGGACTGGATTCTGTAGTTCACTAATGAGTAAGATAGATATGGCACCTCTATTAAGTGTGAAAAAGCATCAACTTCAGCCATACAAGGTGAAATGGGGGGGAACATAATCAAAGCAAAGGACAATATATGCATAGTACTTCATCTCACCCCACTTGTCTGGATTGATCTCCTCTTTTTCCTATGCCTACAGAAGCCCTACTCATTTTAAGGTGCTATTGATTATAATTAAAGAAAAAAAGCAATAAAGCACAAGTCAGTTTTTTTGCTCATATGACTGATAATCCAGCAATGGTTCATTTTAGGAGAAACTTCATCCGGTGACTTGAGAGAAAACTGAAGTTTGCTTTCACTCCATATTTCAGGTCCAATCACTGAATATTGACTGCATTCTCCCCACTGAGAATACATGCTTCCTGATTCATGAACGTCAAGGGGAGTGCATCAAATAACAGTCCTGAATTGTATTTGAGTGGGTCCCCTTAATCCAGGCATTGATTCTACACCTCAACAGAAGCAATTTGCCAATACATTCCAAAACATACAATTTAGTATTGCGATACATGCTCTACCCCTAAACCCAGGACTGAGGTCAACTATCCTTAAACATATAATCTGCTTGGAATAAAAATCAAGCACTAGGCATTATGTGAACTTTCTCAGACTTACAGTTATTGCCAAATTGCTGTACAAATTGAATACTACTCAAAACTCCTGCCAACTGTAAAATTTCGCTGCCATTTTTCAACATCCCATATCAAAACTTTGGCATATTTTAACATGTATTTATTTTAAGTCTAAAAGTTGTGAAATGGAATATTGTTTATGGTCTGCTCATCTCCTTTTCTATTAATTGCCAGTTTAGAAACTTTGCTCGCCCCACGATTAGGCTGTTGTTCCTGTCTTTAATTTTAATAGCAACTTTTGCTCAGTAACAGCTTCTCTAATAATTTTTCATAGTCTGCATCTTTCCATTTTGATATTGGTTCATGTGTTATGTAAGTGTTTTGGATTTCAAATATCTGAAGGTAATCAACACTTTACCGTACGATTTGACTTTTTAAACAAAACTATGGAAGTTTAGGAAAGTCCTTTTCTAGCTCTAAAAACAATGTATTATATTTTTCTACAATTCAAAAATTGTATTTTTCACCTTTATGTCCTTAATTCACCTGAAATTTATTTTTGTGAATGGTGGGCATTATTCTGTCCTTATTTTATGTAACTAGGATTGTCCATTTTAACATGGTCAACATTTTTAATTCATTTGCTTATAACTTCCTAAATAGACATGTTATCACACTTGAACTCTTATCCCCATTTTTTATCTTTCCTGGTATTGTTAAGCAGTATTTTATTTTTATGCAGCTTCCAGTGTCTCAATCAGTAATCCTTTTCTTATTGTCTCTAGTTAAGACATTTAGATTCAGCAACATGCTTCCCACTTTATTTGCTCATCATTGGCACTTAGATTTTTCTTCATATTTGTGGCACTTTGCAAATATTAATGGACTGGTCTCCAGCTTCCATTGCTACTTCCAATCTAATTACTGCATCTTCTTCAGAAATAATGTGCTTTTTTTTCTTTTACTTGCTTTAAAAAAGCATATACTTGGTATTCTAGATTTCTCCATTATGTGTTTAATTGCGGTTTGTGGGTTTTCATCATCCTCAGAATTCAGTGCACTTTTTTCTAAAGACTCATATCTAGCTTTTAGTTCAGATACTTCTAAGTCATCATCTGTTTAAAGTATGACTTTCATTTCTAGGCTAGATTCATGCCAAATAAATATCCAATCACCCATATCAATGTCTTTTTCTTGCATATGATTTTTGTTGAATCATATTTTCTGAAATTTCTTCAGATCTATATTCACTCATTCTTTCTTATTTTATATCTTGAGTTTATTCACAGCTGGGTATTTATATTTCTTAATAAATTATCTGTGCATTTTATAAAAATTACCTGGCCTTTTTTTCAATGTATACTGTTTTTTTTCATATCAGTTATAATTCAATTTTTTTTTAATTTTTAATATTGTCCAATTGTCTTTTCTATTTTATGGCCCCTTTCACATTGCTTTCTGTTGGGTTGTTGATCCACACTGTCTCTAGTGCTCTCTGTGCTAGATTGTTTGCAGCTGAATCTTTCCTGATAAACTTTATAATTTGTGATTAAGAGTTCATCTTCAGTGGGGGTTGTTTCTTTCTCTTGGAATCATGCAAGTCAGGTGGTAATTATTTTATATTTTCTTTCATGGTAGTTTTGTCTTTTGTTGGTGGTGGTGTTTTTGTTGTTGTTGTTGTTGTTTTTCATGAAACTGTAACCAATTTTTATAGCAATAACTGCTTGGAATCTATACTATTTAACTAGTACTTGTAAGCTCAGATCCAATAACCTCAAGTAGTATAAACTTGAATTTTATTCTTCATGGGAAACTACCTGGTGCCCATTTTAATTATAAATAGAAATTCTTATAAGACCCTGTATCTGTAGAATTTTTCACCTCTACATGTACTCATTAAAATTTGATTTTCTTAATCATATAGAGGGTATTTAAGCTTCATACATCAACCATAAGAGCCTATTCTGAATACAGTACCCATTCATAAGTTACCACAGAATCTGTTTAGTTATATGCCACCATAACTAATTTGAGTTTCTTATTTTGTTGTATCTGAAGATTTCTCTTTCTTTTGAGCTTTTGTTTATATTTCTATAAATGAGGCTTAATTCAGCCACATTTTAATATATACTGTTATGACTGCTTTACTTTGACTTTTCATATTATTATAAAGTTATATTCCAAATTACATTTGTCTTATTCATCTGGTCAGCAAGCTAGATATATCATCCTGAAGAGTATAAGTTCCTTATGGGGTTAGATTTTAGTTATTTTATTAATATGTTAAAGAACATAAATATTAGTAAGTTCTAACAATCCCACAATTAGGTGTAATTTTGACTGATAGATTGAACTCTAGTTTTCTTATAAATATGATACCAATATCTATCTCATAGAATGAAGATGGAATGAAATCACTATCAAAAAGACATAATACAACAGTATAACACATAGTAAAACAAGCCAATAAACAGAAAAAAAAGGAAGAGAGACTCAATAAAAGCTAATTAGTAAAATCAGGAAATGTGTTAAATAAGTATAAGCATAAATGGAAGAGTTTGAACAATTCACACATTAAGGGCTATGTATCTCACATCTGGAAATCAGAGTTTTCTGAATATGAAAGCAGCAATATTTCTTCCTTAACCAAAAACATGTGGCCTTGCCTGAAAAGATTCTACTAAAGGAGATAGAGCAAAGCATATAGATATGGGAAGACATATTTCACAGATGGAGAAAAATGATAATTCTACAAAAAAGTAACATAAAAATCTAATCCAATCCCTAGTAAAATATTAATAATATTATTTAATGAAATTTAGCAAAAATATTGAAATTTTCATGGAGCCATAAAAGACTTCAAATAACAAATACAACTCTGATTAAATATAGAAAAATAGGTGTCATATTGCCTGACTTTAAACTATGCTATAAAACAATAGTAATTATAATTATATGATTTAAAAATAAAAATAGACATATATGAGTGAGGCAGAATCAAAGGCCAGGAAATATATTTCTTTCATGGTACATACTTATTTCATGACAAAGGAACCTTGACAATACAATGAGTAAAGGAGGGTCTGTTTGATAAATGGTGCTAGGAAAACTGGGTTAACACATGTAAATGAACGAAGTTGGGTCATTTGCTAACTTTGTGCACAAAAGTAAGTTCAAAATGAATTAAAAATCTAGATATAAGCTCTATGGAAATACAATATATAGAAGAAAACATTGGTAATACTTTTCATAACATCAGTTAAAAAGATATTTTTGGAGACGTAATTCCTATGATAAGGGAGATAAAAGCAAAAATAAACCATTGGGGTTACTTCAAGTTAAAAAACCTCTACACTATCCATCTATCCATCTATTGATCTGTCTATCTATCTATCTATCCATCCATCTATCTATCATCTATCTCTCCCAAACTTTACAGATAAATTTAAAGATTGAAAATACAGGATATGATGAAAAATTCACACATTACACAACCCATAAGTGACCACTATCAAAGACATAAAAATTGTATTAAATTTAACAATAAAAAAAACTTGGTGAATAAATGGACAACAAATATGAACAGATGATTCACCAAAAAGTATATTCAGAAGCCAAATAGATACATGAAAAAAATGTGTACATTATTTTTAATAGGGGGATTCAGTGTTGTTTGCCTCCAACACACATGAATGGCATCTGTTAAAAGATGCCCAAGTACTAGAGTGCTAAGGAGAAAGAGAAGTTCTCTGACACTATTGGTGGGAATGTAGAAGGGCCATCTTGGAAGTGATTGGGATTTAACTTGGAAAAGTAAAATTGGAAATACTATATGACTCAGCAATCCTACCCTTGGAGATTTATCCAAAGAACATGAAACCATCAACTCAATAAAACTATAAGCTCTACAGTGTTTATTGCAACATGATTTACCATAACTAAAACACTGAAACAACACTGACAAAGGACTGGATTAAGAAGCTATGCTCTATTCACACTACGGAATATTATTCAGCCATAAAGAAAAATGAAATGTTGCCATTTAAAGAGGTCACAATACCAAGACATTTGCATTGCCAATAGATAAAAGCAAAATATGTATATAAATTAATCAACAAAATGAGGTTTCCAAGGTTAAGAGCAAGAGGGGAAGGAAAAGGGGTCAAAGGAGTATAAGAGATTGCATTTGAGAGAAAATAAAACATAAAGAGTAAGGGATTTAAAAAATAGATCAAAGTTCTGAATGAGGCAGCTCTTCTAAGATCTAACAAACCACTTCCCATGTCAAATGATGGTGCTAGGTTGCAAGGTGTTACTGTCTCATCAAATGTTTTCACTATGTGGGCCTCTCACTGGTAAAGTTCTCAACTGTGCTTGAAGGTGTATTTTCCTGACAGTAATGGGGAAATTGAAGTAATGTCTTTTAATGGGTCTTATTTAGGAAATGGAAATGAGGCCAGGTGTCTGGGATTAAGGGAGCTGGAGTCAGAAACGGGTCCCTGTTACTCCTTTTGGGTTCTTGCCAAGTGACCCCGGTGACCAGTCCATGCAAACTCTATTCAACGACAAGACAGATGGCTGGAAGGAAGGTGAGGGAGTTGACAACATATCCCTGAAAAAAGATTGGGAGAAGATATGAAAAACACACTCCTATCTGAATAGCGTCTAGGTGGAAGTAGACTTTATATGTGATACAAAGTGTACACTGCTGGAAATTAAGTAGTTCTTCCTGAATACCTGCTCTGGACTTGGCTGTGTTGCAGTGATAGAAATACTGGTGAAATTTAGTTCAAGTGACTATTTATGTCTAGTGTGCAAAATGTGTTATTTTTATTAACTCTCTGTATTTCGTAGTACTATTTCATTTCTTTAAGAACACTATTTAATATCTTCCCATTTGCTGGAAAGCAGAACATGATTCAACACGGATAGCACAATGATTTAATTCAAACCTGAAGGACTTTGTAATAGGCAAACTTAGTCCTGTTTCTCAAATCCTCCAGTAATTAGCTTGGTTACAATGATCAACTTAATTCAAATTCTCTTAAACTTCATTTGCTTTTACATCAAAGTGAGTCGATAGTTACTGCCACTTAGGACACTCACGGGATTAAAATGAGATATGTTGACAAAGCATATTATAACATTTGTTATAATGTATATATAATATTATATATTATATCATATATATTATATTATATATTATATTATATAATATAATATTATATATAATATAATATTATAATATAATAATATAATATTAACAATTATATAATATATAATATAATATATATGATATAATATATAATATAACTTTTTTCCTGTCAGACACATGCTCAACCCCTTTTTACTACATGTGCTAAATAACTTATTTAATTCTTAGAACATCTCCTCTAAAGTACAAAGTTTCTCTATTTCTTCTAAATAAATTAACTTAGTCTTTTGTTCAAGGTTATTGAACTATTAAATATTATGTCTGGTGTCCTAAGCTCACCTATCTTTCCTAACCCCCCTGTTCTTAACCACAATGTCCTTCAAAAGACTACAAGATACAGAAGAACGTGGACATAGTCACCATTTTCAGAGATGTTGCAGAATATTGGTTTTGAAGTGTTTCCAGAATGACAAAATTAATGGAGGCAGAGATTCTCAAGTTCCTTCCACCTGTTTATAGAAAATAGATGCCCAAATCCCTGGATAAGAGATAAGCAAGTGCTGACCAGTGTGAGCTATCAACCACACTTCCTGTGCCACCCAGAGCAGATACCTATTTCTGCTCAATCTTCATAGAGAATCTCCCTTCATCCATTTCAGACCTGTTCCCTAGACTTTTGCTCTTGGATTTATTTGGATGACCTTGCCACTGCCCCACCATAATTTCTGCCCACAAATTTCAATCCACCTTCTGGAAACTTCCACCATTGGGCTCAACACTTGATACCTAATTTCCCTGTAGTTAGTAGATTTGGTCTCTGCAGGCATCCTTCACCCAGTCATCCTCACATGCTCTGTCAATTCCCCCTCCTCCAACTCAATACAATTGAAAACCTATTCTCCACAAAGTCACTTCCTTTTAGGCCCACATGCTTCCTTAAAACAGTCTGTGTACCTAGAAGCTGTATTATAAAGTTGATATTACAGGTTTCCTGGCTGATTATTTTTTTTTTTTGGTCACACATGATTTGGACACCTGGAAAACAAAATGTCTTTAAACATGAGTCTAATAGAAAGAAGAAACCTGTCCTTCACATAGGAAAGATTCCATGTGCAAATGTGGAGGAGACATGGCAAATGTTTTAGCCAAATATTTCTTTTCACATTTCTGGGAACTAAGGGCCAGAACATATTTTTTCCAATGTCCCACATCTCACCTTTAGTTTTTTGCTTATGTTATCTCCATATGTGAGGGAGAGGAAGGGGAAAGGAGGGAAGAAGGAAAGCAGAAGGGGAAATTATTACATTTGAAAAATAATTTGGATAAATAAGCCTCCAGTCTTAAAAATGCGAATATTTCAGGGAGGATCAAACTGCACACCCAGCAATTTTTTAATAAGATGATTTTTTCCCATTAAAGGGCAGCAGTAAAAGGAAACTTTGACTCTACTAGATTTGAATTAACCCTCTCTCAGTCATTCACAATTTGACCTGAGAGATGGATTCATTTCTTTGGCTCTCACCTTGCTCATCTAAAGAAGAAGAACTTCCTCACAGGACAGTTTCTGTAACTATGACAGCCTATCTTCTGGCTGGCATAGAGTAGAGTCTTCAGTACATATGAGTGCCTTTCCTGGTACAGCATGAGCCTTGGGAACACTGAAGAGAAGAGGGTTTGGTTAAGTTCTGTGGTAAGAAGAAGCGAAGTAAACAGGCAAGAGACCAATAAACCTTCAACAACAGACCCATATTTGGGCTAACCACACCCAAATGCACAGAAACACACAGGAATAAAAACATAACCTGCTGACCTCCAGGTGATTGGAAATGTTTCTAGAAATGCAGAATAGCAGGTTTTTTTAGGACCTAGCATGTGGTCAGATCTGGCTTAAGGGGTTCTGGACACACCTACCAAAGTCCTTCCAGTTCTGGAACTCTAGGTTCTTGGAGAGAAGGAGACAACAAGGGCTGCCTTGTAGGCTGAAGCAGAAACAAGAGGTTCCTTGGCTCCACAGGAATCTGAAAGCTTTGGTCATGCCCCCCAGGGAGGTCACTGCAGCTTTAGCAGGAGTAAAGGGAGTTGGGATGAGCCATGATGTTGAGTTCCAGTAAAACCCACAGAATGTTCTGAACTTGTGACTAAGCCTGAAGTAAGTAAACAACCCTCAGCATCCACCTCAAGAAGGATGGCTATGTGTGGTGTGGCCTAGTAATCATCTCTCAGAATAAAAAAAGACAGACAGAGAGTATGTGTGTATGTGTGTGTGTGTGTGTGTGTGAAAGAGAGAGCTCCAAGACATGATAAATTGCAATTCTCAACATTCTTTTAGCAATTACACATTCAGACCCTGTTTCATGCAAGTCATTGTGTTAGGAGCTCTGTCAAATAGGAATGTTATTAGCTCTGTTCTCTGATGCCAGGGCTGCCTCAAGACCACTGTGGAGGTGAGGGTGGGGCCGAGAGATCACCCATTGCTGCTTCCTCCAGTCAACCAGTAGAGCTTCCCTTTCATCTATTTTATTTGATTGGCCTTCCTCATAATGTTCTATTGAAAACATAAAATATTTTACAAAATTCCTGCTTTGCTTATAAGGAGCAGAAATAGAATCTAGGCAATGATATTAAGGGGGACGATGGTGTATCATTTAGAGCTAAACAGAACACAAATCAAATATGTATTGATTGTTTATAGTTTTAGATTCATCCTCACATGACCACGCAAGTAAATGTTGTTATTAGCACCATTTTAGAGAGAAAATAGCTGAGAATTTTAATAAACTTGTTCAAGTCACTAAACATATCTATAAATAATTAAGCCAAGGAATGTTGGCATGAGCCATTTAGCTCTGAATGGCCCTACTATGCTGATACCTTCAAACCTCCCTTTGTGTTATTTGATAACCACCATGGGTCCTTTAGCTTTCCATTTCTATACCTGGACTTTCCCATGTTTAGCTTCTCCAAGGATCCTTTCTCAGAGGGACCTTTCCCCAGATATCCACCTAAAATACTGCCACCCCTACCCAGTCTGGTTCTTCTTCATTGCTTCATTTTCTTCAAGTTCACTCCAGATCAATAAATATTGTGTGCATATTTATGGGCTGGTTTATCCATACCCTCCACCTTGAGATTGTTTACTGCATGTGATGGAAGTTTTTATAAGTTGTTAGTTAATGTGCACCCCTGACAGCTGGAGAGGATCTAGTCTCCATGGAGATAAGTGTGTAAGAGGTGCAAGAGCTGAAGAGGGAAAGACCTCGATTGAGAAAGGCATCATGGGAGAAGTTCATAAACATAGAATGTAGGATCAGACAGCTTCCACATGGATCTCAGCTTCCCCATCAAGTAACTGTGTCAGCAGAAGTAAAATCTGGTTTCCTCACTTATAATAGTGACAATTACCTCAGAGTCTAACTGAGAATTAAATATACTCATGCACATTGGTAAATGATTCTTCACTGTTTACTTAATTCACTGGTTCTCTAGAACCAATCCTGGAAACATAGGTAAGCACATAGTAAGCACTTAATAAATACATGCCGGGCAATGGAATGTCAGGTCATAGTTAATAATTAAAGGAACCACCTTGTACTATGGGGGGAAAAAAAGAGTAAAATCAGCACCTAGACCAAATTTTATCCTATAACTAGTTATGTGTTCTCTAGCTTGGGTGCACGTTTTCTCCTGGGTAAAACATGGAGTTTAGACAAGGTGATGCATAAATTGTATTTCATATCTGAAATCTGTGAAGTTGAAAACAGCATCTCGCAGTCAATTCCTTAGATTTCCAGTAGCAAATCATGCCACCCTGATTGTTGTCCGAAAGCTGCAATGACCTATTGTGTTTTTTATTTGTTTACTGGGTTGTGGTTCAAATGAAAATTCTTTGTACTGCTCACACAAGAGATTAACAGTCGGTGATTTGACCAAAGAATACCAGCCGCTACAATGGGCAATTAATTCACCCTGTTATCTGAGTCTCTGAGGGTCGTTCTGGATTGCTGAGCTTCTTGACTGGCTTGAAGGAATTCCATCACCCCTTGCAGTTGCCCTCAGTGAATGGGAAAGGAATGAGATGTATCGAGGTTGTCTTGGAGACCTGTGTTTCATGTCCACCTTAGAGAATTCAGTGGTTTTGTTCCTGGTCCATGGGAAGGGTCATTGTTTCTTTTGACACTACGATTTATCAAAAAGGCTGCTTCCAAGGAGTTTGCTAGCTTTGAAAGAGATTCTGATGACCTGTGAAAGTTCTTGTTCCTAACCATCATTTCCTTTACCACCATTTCAAGGTAACCAATAGTTTGACTCTGTCCTATATTTTAAAAATGAAATAGCCATAATGACTTCTAAGAATTCAACAAAGTAAATTTTGTGTGTGAGGGAATTTGTGTCTCATGGCCAGATGGGGAACTGCATCTCACTCATAAAATTTGATTTATCTGAAAACTCATTGAGAAGTCTCGCTTTTTGTTTGACATTTTAAAATAAGCATATGTAGCACTTTTCTGCTCTTAGATCACTTACATGCACTATTTGATCCTCATGAAAACTGCATACTGCATTGTATGGTTTTATTACCAACAGTATTAGCATCCCATTTCTCACATGTGAATGTTGAGTCCAGAATGCCTTTAGGACTTACCTGAAAACACAGGATAAGAGCTGGATTTTCTAACTTGGCTTGTAGTTGAAGGAAAGTGAAGGTGATTGAAAAAGAACCAGCAAGTAGGGCAAAACAAAACCAAAAAAAAAAAAAATTTACATGATCTTCCCTAATTTTACACACCCATAGTGATATAGACAATCTCTATATCCTCTATATGGAAAGGAAAATTGACCATAATGACCAGCAATCTGTTGGCATAAATAACAAGAAATCAGACTGAGCTGCTTGCTGGTGCCATGGAAACAGCAGGAGTGGGGATATTGGAGGGGGGGGTGA
This sequence comes from Uropsilus gracilis, assembly GCA_004024945.1. Lineage (NCBI taxonomy): Eukaryota > Metazoa > Chordata > Mammalia > Eulipotyphla > Talpidae > Uropsilus > Uropsilus gracilis. The sequence goes on along the minus strand of PVHY01003605.1, from coordinate 34,695 downwards.
AAGGAACTCATAAGACATGTGCTCAGAAAACAGTGGGGCCTGATTAGAAAAGTCAGCTGTGCCACCTGACAGCTGTGGGATCTTACTCAAACGACTTCTCTCTATGCCTCACTTTCTACAGGGATAAATGAGAACATCTCCCTTATAAACTCATTATAGAAAACAAATATAGCGAAGTGCAGGGCCGAGGCCCCAAAACGGAATGGCAGTGACAGTTACATGTGATGATGAACAAATCATTTCATTTCATTGGGCCTCCATTTCTTTACATCAAAAATAACCTGGCTGAACGAGATTAATGCTAATTTTTCTTCTTTAAGTGCTGCGCATGCTCTTAGGACTATAACCATGGGATGGAGAGAAGCAGGAACATCAAGGTTCACAGAGTGAAAAGTCACTTATGTTCAGGTGAGTACTAGGACCTCATCGTGAGTGAGGAGATGACTGGATATCACATTTCATTAATAATAAAGAAAATATTTTTAAAATGCATCTTTTAGTGAACCTCTGATGAAACGTGCATTATCTCACTAATTTCCCATGCACACCTAAAAGCAGGTAATATCAGTTCATTTTGTCTATGTAGGGAGGTTAAAGTTCAGATAGGTTAACTGACTTGTCTCACGCTACCTACATGGCCTATGTGGATGAAACCATGTTCCAGTTGATTCTCCCTCTCATGCCCTTTGCAGAATCCTATTCTGCTTCTATTCATTAAAATAGCTATTTAATCTCCATGTGACCTTTGTTTTCCCTGTTCCATGTCGACTTTTCTTTCTACATTCATCCTTCCACCTAATAACAATATAATGCATATTTAAATAAATGTACCCTCTGCTGTATTGTGTGCTTTTGTGAGTGTGTGATCTATTATTATCTACTTAAATCTATGTCTTTATTGCATAATTCAGCATTTTAATATTCACTTTGAAAAGTGTTTTGAGTCACTTCCCTGCAAAGGTGCTGTATTAAATTACATTCATTATTCTTGCAAAATGTAGACAAGTCATGGTTCAGGTGAGCTAGAAAGTAACTCCCATTATCCTCAGCACATTCCATCACATTCGTTATTCTCTTTGACATTTATCAACACAGCATTTAGACATTTTAAAGAAAGGGGGGGGATCACTTTAAATTCCAATGCATTTAACTAACACTGAGCCAAATTCTGCAAGTGAAAAATTCATTTTCCTGCTACACATTACATCCATAGTCTTAACTCTTGGAGCGCAGCGAAAAGGTATAAAAACAGCATGCTAAAGATCAGGCTGTGTGAACAACTCAAACTATCTGCTGTAACTTATGTCATGGAATGCTCTCATCTGTGTTCAGGTGATTCCTCTGAATAAATGACTTCCAGTGTACCAAGGATCTAGAGGCTGTGTTGACATTCTCCTACATCCCATTAGCCATCTCTTTGTCTAATTGCTTTATCAGTGTCCAAAAAATTCTATCTTCTCAGGGACATTCCATCTGGCCATATTGCCTTTCAGCTATCACCTTGCCTGATAACCAATCTCATTTCCTTTACTCATGGGGAAATCACAGCCTTACTACCCATGGCAACTTTAATCATCTTGGATGCAACCGTGAGAGTCAAAGCTCTCTTGGGTGCTACAGGGAGACATGAGACATGAACTCTAGGGTCATTACATAGACTTGGGGACTCATGAGAGGGCAGGGACATCACACGGAGAAGCAACAGATCTTGGTACATGTTTCCACTCTATAAAATACTTTGGAAAATTTAAATTTTATTTTAGTTTGCTATTTTGAAGGTGACATCACTGATTTTTTTTTTTAATTTGAGAAAAATATGTACTTCTCAGTTACGCTCTCCTCCGTCGCTCCCAGTCCTCTCATGCTCTGGAGTTTAACTCTTGAACTAATCACCAGATAACTCCACAGAGTAAATGGGGGGTCACAGAAGCAGAGCCTGAGGTGAGGATTGAGATGCAGTGGATGTCTGAAGTACAGATTCCACTTGAGAACCCAGAAAGCTGACTGTTTCTATTCCCACATCTTTCGGCCATGAAGAAGGAGGTTATAAGCTGTAGGAAATGTCTGCAAGTGAGGGTAAAACTGCTCCAGTATCTGAAATGAAGAGATAGTCCGATAAGTATATGGGATTGGCAGGGCTTGAGAATAAGACAGGTAAGTTACGTAAGTAAAAGGCATAAGTATTAAGTATAGAACGAAAACCACTAGGAGTGATGAACCATTCCTATTCAGAAGAGATGACCATCCAAATTCTTATGCTTAATTCCATGACATTAGCATTGGTTTGCTGGGACAACTATAACCAGGTATCACAGACAGGTTGGTTTAAGCAGCAGAAATTTATTCTTTCATAGTTTTGGACACCTGACTTTCAAAAACAATGCCTGGTATGTTCCATTCCTTCTGAGAGCTATGAAGAAAGAATCCATTCTAGGCTGCTTCTGCTCCCCTTTCACAAAGATGACCATTTCCTCCCCATTTTTTTACACATCTTTCAATATCAGTGATTGTATCTGAATTCCTCTATTTTATAAGCACACTAGCCATTTGACTCAGAGCCTATCTTACTCTTTTTATTTATTTATTTATTTATTTATTTATTTATTTATTTTTATATAAATTTCACAACATTGTGATCCCAGGGATTTATCCCCCCCAACCCTCCCCTCCATTCCTCCCCTTTCCTTCCTGCTCAAAGTTGTACACTTCAGCTTGGTGTTTAGCTTGTTTTGACTTTTCCTCAAGGTTTTTGTTTATTTTTTCACTATATCCCATATATTAGTGAAACCATTTGGTTTCTGTCTTTTTCTTTATGACTTGTTTCTGCTAATGTGATTTCTTCTAAGTACATCCATATTGTTATAAAATCGATGAATTAGTCATTTTTAATTGATGAGTAATATTCCATCGTGTATATAGACCACATTTTTTTCATCCAGTCATCTTTTTGGGGGTATTTAGGTTGCTACCATGACCTTGCAATTATAAATTGTGCTGCAGTAAACATCCAAGCACAGGCAAAGGACCTGATCTTAACTAACCACATTTGTAATGACCCTGTTTCCAAATCAGATCATATTCTAAGCTACTAGAGGTTGATTCTTCAACATAAGAATTTTGAAAAGAAACAATTCAACTCATCACAATATCCTTCCATTTCAAGGATTTCCTGAAGCCCCAATTCAGTAACTTACCCACTACCACATCCAAATTTAATTTCTCTTCTCTTGTCACTATTTTCTACAGTTTTCAACACATACCTACTAATTGCCTTTCCATAATCTTAATCCTTGATAAACAACTTGCAACATAGGAGAGTTATAAAATGTAAAGTGTGCAAGAAACAGCTTTGTAAATTATGAGTTCTCATATGAGTTTTGTCATTTATTAGCATTCCCTCAAGAAATACATACTGAGTTCCTATCTTTTATTTAGCACATTTCCCCTGGTGTTTCAGATTTTAGCATATCATCAGTGTAGGATGAATTACAGGAAGTATGGTAGTGGTGCAGATGCAGAAGGATGGGTATTTGAATGAAGGCACCATGGATGGGATGATAGGAGAGAAATGACACACAGCCCAGAGAGAAAGTCACCATGTTGGGAACTGATATATTGACAAGAACATTATGGGAGAAAGGCAAGCAGATTTTGATAGTTTTCCTCTCTCAAATACTATGCCACATCTAGATTATATATTATTTTAGTTTGTGTTAATTTTACTTTACCCACTGACTGTTGTTGGTTTCCATCTAACTGCCAAATGAAAGGCAAATTCTTGATCAAAATGCCCCCTGACATTGCCCCTGCAAGCTGTCAATTCCTCTTACTATCTGGATCACAATTTGTTCAGACTACTTGGAGCTGAGTTTCTTACCCTTTGTCTCTTTTTGTGCCTGCTCTCATCTCTTCCTGCAAAGTCCTTCCCCCACAGACACCTGACAAGTGTCCAAAGCAATACTGGAAGAGGGAAGCCTGCTTGGCTCATTGCAAGCTGTCCCACTTCTGTGCTACCTTTGTACCTTGTAAACCTTTCTATCAGCATTCTTCTCGTAGTGGATAGTAATCACTTCTCATGTGTGTGCCCTCTCATTAAACCACAAACTCCTTGAAGACAATGACATGCTAGATGCATCTATACATCTGCAGCTCTCAGCATATTTACTCCTTGAACAGTCAAGAAATATTTGTTCAATGAGTAAATAAATGAACATAAACAGAACAAATTCAACACTGGGCAATGCCTTCCCTTCTTTAGAAGAGACCTTCTTAACGCTGGGCAGTTGGTAGAGAAATCCTTGGAAGATTACCTTCTTGATATTTTCTTCAAATTTGGAAAAACATGTGCTTTTCAGGTATGCCATCCTTTATGACTCTCAGTACCATCATACTGACGTTTTTGGCTCTTCTATTAATTACCAAATTCTGCCATATAGTGACGTAACTCCCACAATGTCTGAGTATGAGGTTTACTGTGTTCCCTGGTGACCAGTATAGATACCCGAGGGCATCACCACTGTGTGTGCACACCCACTCCGAAGGAAGAGAATCTTGGTTTAGGAGACACTGGTGATCAGTGAGATAAGGTCCCTCCCTGTTAATAAGCAGCTTCTCCCATGGCTGCAGCTGCTAAACCTCAGCTTCTGTCCATAAATTAGCTATCTTTTCTATCCAATTAGGATATTCCTGTTCAAATTATGATAGGAATACAGCCTCATCTCCAGTTGTCCACCTTTCAAAAGGACTATGGCTCTGATATCTGTATGCCTACAATTAAAGAAAGCAGAAAGCAGCAAAAAGAACGTTAATTTCAGAAACCTGAGAATTGAAAACCAAGCAATACTAATTAATAGCTTTTTTACCTTGGGCAAGTTACTGAAAATCTCAGTTAACCTCACTGTGAATTAGGGGTAATAACAACTAATCTTACAGTATTGGGTAATGATTAAAAATTATGCAATCCACATTGTAGGACCTAGCTCTGTTTCCCAACAATGCTACTATTGACATTTGAGGTGGGGAAAACCCCCTTTGGTGTAAATCTGTGGTAAGTGTTTTTGTAAGATGGTAAACATATCTTAAAGTTGCCATCTAAATGCCAATGACACCTCCAGTTACTGATGGAACTGAAATTGTCCCCCCCACCAAGTCACATATTTCAAAAGCCCCACCATTGTAAAAATAACACTTATCAATTATTGTCACAGTCTAGGAAATATTCTGTTTATTTGATTCATTTCATTTAATTCTCATAATAGCTTTATGACTCCCTGGAAGATTAAATATATTACTAGGTTATATAACTGAAGAGTTGAGGAACTCAGTTATAACTGAATGGGGTTAACCTTTATTTTGCTACTTGTTACCTCTTGATTATAAGGAATGTAGTACTTGCAATGGAGTGTAAGGTGATGGGATTCAGGGATGTGCAGTCTGACTGAAGGAAGTGCTGGGGTAGAAGAACCCTGCTCTTAAGAATACTTCTCAGAGGGGTGGAGGGGATGGAGGAGTAAATCCCTGGGATACAATGTTGTGGAATTTATATATAAATAATTTAAAAAAAAAGAATGGACTTCTCTTCCCTCAACTCACATTATGAATCCAAGTTCCATCCTATAACAAGAAAGTACAAAAATAAATACTTAAATACTTCTTAGACTCTTACTTAAAAGTTCTGAAAAATTGCAAAAATTAGATCAACATTTAATAAAGAGATTGCAAAGACAAGAATAGGAACCAAGGATGAACACAAAGTGAGCTAAGCTTAACTCAAAACAGATGTGTCCCCGCTGCATATCTGGTGACTACTGGAGTACATAGGTAGGTGATATCATCCACCCCTTCTTAGCCAATTCATTATTTATTGATTTAATTTGATAAAAAGGAAAGTATTGCAGATTATTTATAGTTTGCCTAATTTTGTCTACATCAATCTCTCTCATCCTTCCTCATGTCCCGCAGTCCAGCTCTTTACAGGTGGGGTATAGGGTAAAAAACAAAAGAGAAAGAAAAAAGTTAAAACTAACACAATGACAACAGAACAAAAGCAACCAACTAAGGAGGGAGAGGAAGGGAAACGGAAATAATGGAAGGGAAGAGCACAAAATATCAAGACGATGATTCACAGGTGATATGGTGGTGGGAGAATCCTGGGGAGTACAACAATGTAAAATAGATAAATATTAATAAAATTAAAAAATAAAAAGCTCACTAGGAGGAAGTTTGTGCCTGTAAACCAGGGCATACTGACCCAGAAGTAGATGAAGCCTTTAAAAGTTACAAATGAAAGGAATCTTAAGACAATCTCTTCTAGGAAGGATACCCAAACATATTCTGCCTTTTGGAGGGAGAAATTATAGATATCTAAGACAATGCACTTAGAATTAATTGCCAGGAATGGGAATAAATTAACTCATTCATTCCATGGGTCCATGTATTATTAAACTTTGTAGCATCTTTTAGGGTCCATGCACACTTTGCCCCACTGAACTGATCAAGTTCAGGACCATTTTCACCTTTCCCTCTCTTTAGAAAATGGTGGTCAATGGTTGGAGAGATGAGTAAAGTTACGTGGCCTCAGAGGGAGTGTTCTTCATATGACTTCATTTTCTTCATGTGAAATATGATGATGTTGGAGTAGGTGACCTCAGACTTCATCCAGCTCTGCATTTTAGGGTTAAAAAGATGGTCCCAGGGGAGAAGGAAAGACATGTCAGTAACCCATTAAATTATTGGTATTGGGTCAATGACACACTCAGGCTTCCACTCATTAATCAATTAATCAGTTCCTCACACCCCCTTGACAAATATACCAAACTTCTTCTCTGTATATGTGTTAGGCATCTGTGAACTGTGCGTAGACATTGGCAGTCTCGTGCATTACCTTGTTCTGTAATAACTGGATCCAGAAAGGGCAGAGATCTACTTGCAGCTAAATAAAATACAAATAGCATTTCACTGGAGTAAAAATTAACTGAAAGGAAAGAAAGGATTTCACATAAAACAAGGAAGGAAGCAAATCTCAATTCTAGACTTATCAAAACAATATGAACATGTTTTTATCTTACCAATTCGGCTTCCCCGTCTACTCTATAAGGCTGAGATAATGGTACTTAAAACAGTAATAATACTTCCCAAAGTGTTTAGAATAACTCAAAGAAGCAATTAGTGAGAAAATATGGATTCAGACTGTCAGAGAATCTTAAAATCCTCCTTGTTTACATCCACCCTTTCTTCCTTGACCCTTAGCCCAGAATGCAGTATTGACTGAGTATACTTAGAAACCCTTAGTTGACATTATTCATAATTTTAATGTTCATCACAAGCCCAAAACAGTGAAATTGTTAGACCCATCCTCTATCTTTAGAGATTTCAAAATCTCCCTACCACTTTTGGCCTTCCTTTACAACCTCCCAGAGCCTGAGAGAGGATTAGCTTACATTTATGACCACTAATGCACCCTACTCATTTAGTTAGAGGAGGGAAGCTGATAGAGCAAATCCCCAGCAATTGATTTCCCTCCCAAGTTCACTATGCTTTATCTTTCCCACCCTTCTGTTATCTTAAAAAACATAAAACTTCCTTATGCCTATTTAATAGTTGTAACCAAGGGAGATAATAGAGCTAAAATTGGCATAATACATTGCCAAGAATTCAGAACCAGAAGTTATAATCAGGAGAACAGTTTTAAGAACCAGCTCCAGCTATAATAAGCTATGTGGACTTGACTAAGCCACTTAATGCTTCTGTGTTTCAATAATTTCATCCAGTTTCATAAGAGGATCAGGGAAAAGAGATGATAGCTGTAGAAACATTTTTGGAATGCCAAAGGCCTGTACAAGCTTGGGCTGTGTAGATACTAATTGATAACAAAAAGCATTAACACCTAACTGAACTGTATCCAGAAAACGCACTGAAGTGAATTTTCTTCACTTATCCTTCAAGACAGACTGAAGGAATCATTTGAAAGGATGTGGTTGTACTGGGTTATGTCTTAGACACAGAATACATGAAAATATGAACAGCTTTGTCAGCTCCCTTTAATATGTTAATTCCTGTGGTATCAAAAGCAAAGAAAGTCATCAGGGTTTTTGCTTTTTCAACCTGATGGGCTATTCTTATCTTTGTAAGAGGTATTATTCCCTGAATTTCATAACATGTTAATGGACATAAAGGAAGCATTTGCCTTGCTTATTTACTGGCTCAAGTATGAACAGAATAAGAAGCTGAATCTAATCATCAGCCTCCCAAGTTATTGGATATGGATCATCCCTGTATTCTGACTTAAGGATGACACCCCCTCACTGCCTTGTATTTCCTTTGTGCATGTAATATAAATGTTTATTGAGATGCAAATTTATTTTATGTGTTTGCAACATTTGAGTTCTATACCATTAGACTCTACACCTGTCAAAGTTAGAGACCTCTGATGCAGGTCTTTGACACACAGTGATAAAACAACAATTAATGACTAGTGTGAATGTGCAGATGAGTGAGTGAGTGAGCAGTGATTGGCTAGATGGATGAAGATGTCCTGATTGTTCAGAATGCAGGCAAAGGAAGTCCATGCAATTGTTCAAATTCAGTGTCATCAAGAAATGGTCTGACTTCTGTCCCTTCATGATTCCTAACCACCACCATCACCACCACCATCACCACCACCATCACTACCACCATCACCACCATCACCACCACCACCACCACCACCACCAGTCATCATTATCAACACCACCATCATCACTACCAGCACCACCACCAACAACAACACCATGATCACCAACACCACAGGCTTCTTGTTGATGCTCTTCTCCTCAATGTTTCTCCCTGTACCCAAGTTCAAACAGATTCTGTACCTGATCACTAAGGTCCTTCCATTGAGTCCTCCATATTTAGCCTCACAAAGGCAGTTGTTGCTGGTTCTGGTTTTTGACATCATCAGTGATTATCCCTTTCACCTCATGACACACAGTCCACAGGAACTGGGACTCTCTGGAGACACTGATGTCCATTAGACATTTTCTGAGGTAGTCTTCTGGTCTCTGTGCTATCTATCTGTCACAGACCTCAGTCAAATCCCTGCAGAGCTATGAAAGCAGAGGCATTCTGTCACACAGGTCAGGAAATGGTGGTTTCAGGTCAAATCTGGATTCATATATATAAGTAATATTTTATTGGAACATAACCCACTCATATCAGGCTGTCCATGTTTTTGAGGAAATCAACAAAGGGAACTGCCACTAAACTTGGTGTCTACAAGTCTTATAGAAGAAGGTCTCACACTCTCTGACTCCTTGTTATTATACCAAACAGGAAAAAAACTTAGTTACAGACGCTAATGTGAAGACATAGCTTCACCTCCCAAACAGGAAGCATAATTACTTTATCAGTCCAGTAGGATAAAGAAATATTTCTTCTTTAACCAAAAGCCTAAGAGATAGAAATGTCGTATCTAGACCAATGTCATCTCCTGAACTATTACTTTTCTCCATAAACTTTTGTTTTATTTTTCTCTTGCTGATACCTTCTTTGCCTCACCTTCTAGGAAAGTCTTCCATCCTGTGGAATCACTTGGAGTCCCACTCTACATACTAGATGAGACACTGCCCAATTAGTAGCCATCTAACAAAGACAATCAGAGTTTCCTATTTAGTAACTTTTTTAAACACTGTAACTGCATAGTTAAATGATTGTTAAAGAGACCCAGTGACAAAAAAGTCTAATACACTTGCTATCTGGCCCTTTATAGAAAAAGCTAATCAAAAACTCTTAAATTACCCCTATCTGTAACTTAGATGAACAGGGCTCTTGTGTTTAACTTGACTCTAGATTTGGTGTGAGTGGGCTGCCATAATTTTATTCACAATCATTCCAAATGACTTGGCAAGTAGTATCTGGTGGAACCTGGAAAATTCTATATTCTAAAGATAATTCTCTACTAAAATGAATAATACAGGGGGAAAGCAACAATAGATGCTACTGACATTAATAGATCAAACCAAGTCTCACAGGAAGAGCCCTTTAGAGTGAAAGTAACTTGGCTGTACCTAAATCCCTACCCACATTACATCTTACAATGTAAGTGGCTCTGCACAAGTCACTTATCTGTCTTATTTCCTCATCTGTGAAATGACTGGACTGACATTTACCTCTCCACTGTATTTGAAGCAAATACAAGTGAGGCACGGAGGAGGGAATGTAGGACTCTTGGAACCTGGGTCGAGAGCTTCTTGCCTTGAGCATCTTCTCTCTCTGGGCACCCTGATTCTTCCATGTCCCACATTTACAAGAAATTTTCCCCATGGGCACTTCTATCTTGTGACATTTTATGTCAGGACGACACCAGTCACTGCAAATTAGGTGCCAGTGTGTGTTGTCACCAGCCCTGAAAATGTGTGGATTGAAAGTGGCAGAGAGTAAATCACTGACATGGCAGCACAAATCACAGCTGGAGCACATCACAGGCTGGAAACCTAATTGAACCGAATGCCATTCACACAAAGGGGAATCTGGGAATCCTGCCAGCATCTTCCCAGAAGAGCAATTTTTCATTTAAATTCATCCCATTTTTCCTCCTCAAGGCAGTCCTATCCATCTATCATCATCCTAACTGCCCAACTCTCGTTCCCTCTCATCCCTGTGGTAGAAGCAACTGGATTCTTCCAAGACCTATAGGTATAGACACCTACAAATCAACATAATAAGCCTTGCACATCTGCTTCAAGGCCAGAGAGTCATGGGTATGATCTCAGAGGGTTTTACCTAAGTAGCCAGGTGGCAACAGGCCCCAAATTCTAAAGAAGAATAGAGAATGGTTATATTCAATATGGCCCTAAAGGTTCTAAGACAGAACAGTTGTTCCAGATCCAGTGATAGAATCATCCCTGCAGGACATTAAAGGAGGCTTAATCCTGCCAATAGTGATTAGCATAGAATAAGTACAATGGTATTTTGTGACTTTCAACATTTTATACACAGAGTATAGTCTGCAGGGATTAGAAAGTGTCTACATTGAAAGGTCACTTGCAATTTAAAACCCTAAAATATCATTTGAGTTGAAAAGAAAATATAATTGGAACTTTGGGCAAAGACAAATTTAACCCACACTTGACTATCAAAATGCCTTACGCAATAATATGCAACCGTATAAATGTGTCAACTTACAAATGTATTAATTCAGTACATAAACGTTTCAAATGTCATATGTGAGTTACAACTACTTAAATAACTTGTATAAAATCTCAAAGTTGATAGAATATGTTACATCATTAATTCTCAAAAATTCTTGGAACAAGTAATGAATATAATCATTTTGTTATAGGTTAGGGAACCACTTCTTCAAGATCAACCTCGCTGTTTAAGGTCACATGCTTCAAAGTGATGGAGTTGTGAAAAAAAATTGTCTTTTGATACCAAATCCCTGATTTTCTAGTTACATGCCCCCTCTTGACTTAGCTAATTTTGTTAGAATTACCTCTTAGTTCTAGATCCAATAGGCAATTCTCTCCCACATTCTGATGTCCATTGCTTACTGAAGACACATTTACTTCCAAAAAAATATTTATCAGTGTAAGTTTTCAGAATTATACCCTTTTCATTCCCTCTAAAGAGATCAACTCTTCATGTTGGGGTCATCAAATATTGTCTGTAAAAGGCCAGAGAGTAAACATTTCAGACTTCGGAGGCCATAACTATTCTGTTATAACTACTCAACCCTGCCTTTGTATTGGGAAAGCAGCTATAGATGATAAACAAACACATAGATGGCTGTGTGCCCATAAAACTTTACTTACAAAAACTGGCAATGGACCATTTTTGTCTGAAGTCCAGAGTTTCCTGACCCCTGCTTTAGATCTGTATGGCTTTATGGTAACCACTCAACTGGTAAACATCCTCAAAATTAGGATTTTTTATTAACTGTTGTGTATCCTAGTCATATATGGGAAATGCTGAATTTTTTGCCATTTATGTTAAGTATAGGACACATCAACTACAGAGAAAAAAATCTATAGCACAATCATCCAGAAGATGAGAAGGTAAGTGAGCACAGCAGAAACAAAATGGCTCATCAGATAAATGACCTCACAGATGTTTTGCTGTGATGAGCCAAGTCTAGGGAGCAAAGTAAAGAAAGAAATCAGAGTCAAGTTAAGAAAGAATTCTTTTTTTCTAAGTACTTATTATGAGCCAGTCAACACGCAAGGCATTTGATGTCACTCATAATTCTCAAAACCATGACTCCTGTAAATGGAGAAAGTGCTGAGTCACTGAGCATCTTGTTCAAGCAGCTAGCAAGTGTTGGGGCCAAATTTCAACCTCACTCGTGTCTAATTCCAAAGTATAATTCCCAAGGGACCCAGTCAGGAATGGACTAACATCTCTCCCTGCTAGGAATGGAAGTTTTTATGCACCCCCACCCCTGAGCACAGAACAGATGCCACAGACAAATTCATTATAAAGTTATCATCGAATCAATAGTCATTTTGTTGAACTTCTAATCACAATGAAAGATAGAGTTGAATATTTAAAATCCCCCAAATCATTTATTTAGACGCTTTGCCTCTTCTGTTTTCGGCTAGCTCATTGAAAAAAAAAAGTAACTTTATGGCCATTTATGAGGGTAAAATATATCATTAACTCATGTGATTAAGTCAGTAAAACCAAATTTATGAAACGGTGAGTCAGCTGTGGGATAAATTAGATGGCAAAACAACTTTGAAATGAAAACATTTCTCAGAATTAATAAATAATAACTGTGAAGTTTTATGCTTTGGAGCGAAGATGCAGGAAAAATGCTTAATAACTTGTCCTTTTACATAACATCTCTGTTTTTTCTGTAACCTGTAAACAGTGTTATGACAGCAGGTGGTATACTCATTTCTGAGGCAGTTAGTAGTTCTAATGATTTTCTATAATAGTATTTCTTTTTTTTAGTGTGTAACAACCTTGATCTGAGAATGTCAGTTACCCAATACTCACCCTATAAAAAAAGAAGATAAAACAAGTTTTTCCAGATACAAGATGGAAACATTTATTTTCTTACTTGATTTAGAATATCTAGAAGACTGTTATTTCATTGTTTACTATCACTTACTTTATTGTATTCTCTGGACAGTTGGCATTCTGAAAGGAGGCAAAGGATGATCCATGGGGAGAGAGAAATGTGTCCAATACATGCCATGGCCATGGTCTACATCCAGAACCTGTGGACTGTTGTACGGTTATCTATTACTGTATAATAAACTACCCTAATGATTAGCAACTAAGGTCCACAAACCCCTATGACCTGACTGTTTCTGGGGGTCAAAAATCTGGTCTCTACTTAGTAGAACATCTCTGGTTCTGAGTTTATGATGAGGGTGAGATACAGTGAGGCTGAGTGTTGCGGCTATTGCCATCTCAGAACTCAATCGCAGAAGATTAAACAAAAGAACAAAACTAAACCAAGACAAACTCTAGAAATATGGCCATAAGTATAGGTTACCAGTGAGTCGCCAAGGGACAAGAGGACTCCATGGAACATGGTGGAGGATTCTGCATGCTTTGGTAGTGGTGGGATGCATTCACATACACCTGAAGAGGTGCCAGCTTGTACTTCTGAATCATACACAGTTTGTGAACCAATTCTACTTCAATAAAAAGTATGGCAGTCAACAAGCCAGCACAATGAATTCACTAAAACCAGAAAGAAGGGTGCAAAGCGGCTTGGGGATTCATTTATAGCTCATTTGCTGGGTGTTGGAAGCTTCAGATGGTCTCCCAACCTACCTACCTCAAAGAACCCCAGAGAACACAAACAGATGCAGGTCTTAGATCTTCACTCTGTGGGTATCCCTAGAGGCTAACCGAGCAGATTTTCAACATGGTAGCTGCTGATTCTAGAGCCACTGAAAAACAAGGAGAATCCCAGACAAGTTCTATGGTCTTCCTAAAATCTGGTCTCAAAAGTGACTTCTCATAACTTCTGCCACATACTGTTTATTAAAAGAGCAATGTTCAAATTACACTCAAAGGGAAAGGATTGAATTCCAGAAGGGAGGAATCTTGAGTACCATTTTAGTAAATGCCTGGTGTGGAAGTATTTGTTTCAACAGCATTCCAAAACTTCTTGAGCACAGAAGTCCTCGGACCCTTAGGTATAGACGTGTGCTTGAAACATCCTTCAAAAGGGCATTGAACAGCTATTAGGAACCTTCCTATTAGAGAGTCAGGTGTTAGCCATTTTAGCCTTTTGAATTTGAGGATATCTGTCTTGACTACTCAATTCTGCTCAAGGAACCAACTATATATACATACATATATCAGTGTGACCCTGTTCTAACAAACTGTATTCACAAAATTACTCCATTTTGCCAACCCCTATATTAGAGGATATGACTTTAGTTGGTGATACTCAAAAATACCAATTTTTATTCATGGGTCCTTAACCCAAAAAAATTGAGTTGCTATATCGATGTATCTGTGAATTTGTGAACAAATACAAAGATGTCAGTGATCAGGAAGCATTGTGAGTATACTTGTCAAAATACCATTTTCATAGTCCCAAACCACCTTAAGGCCCTTCGTGTTCTTGAAGCTCTAAATTACTCATTCCATGAGGGCTACAACCCTGCCCATCTTAGGCTTTCAGTCCCACATTGATCACATGGACAGAGATCCAACAGGTTCTCAGTATTTTTAAATGAATGGATGTTGCTTGGATGAATCTCAATATTCAAAATTTATATTTTCTTTGATTTTTTTATTTTCTATGTTCTACTTTCTCTAAATATCCACATTCCAATAAAAAATGAGCTGACATAAAACTGGTTCTCTTCCCATGGAATCTTTTTTCTTTCCTGCCCTCAGTCACACCTGATTCTACATCTCAGAATCATTAGAATGGCCCGAGATGGATTCAACATGGGTCAGTTCACACTTTATCTTCTCTTTACCATCTGAAGACTCAATGAGGGCAGATAGGCAGGAAAGAATGAAGAGGAAGGAGAGAGGTGAGAAAGGGAGAACCCCAATACACTTCATAAGCCTTCAGTGTCTGAGGACTGAGCCAGACATTCCTGTAACTTTAAATGGATATGAATTACTTGACCTAAAAATGAGAATAGGTGATACAACCAACTAGGGGCAGACATGAAGATGAAACCAGGTCTATCCACTAAAGCTTAAATCTTAAGTCATACACCCCAGTTTGGTGGGGACAATCCCAGTACCCACTATTGTGCATAGTTATTAACATAATTATTTTGCACTCTGAAAAGTGCCCCATTTTAGAAAACACTATCTCCTCATCTGCCTTTAACCTCTGCCTCCTGGGAGATAACTCAGTCTCATGGAATGGAAAAACACTTAATGCAGAGGTCCTGGCTAGGCTTTACTTCAGATTTGGGGTGCACTCCAGTGAGCAGACCACCAGTTACTCTGTGCAACTCCTACCAGGAGTTGGTTGGCTGTTGGTTTTATATGTTGTGTGAAAGGGAGCATGTGGTGCAAATGTCACTGCAAAACAAATGCACAGGTGTGTGTAAATAGAGAGAGGTACAGACATGTGCATTTATTTCTAAGACACCTTGTGAGGTATTTTGCTTCCATTTGCCTAGCGGAAATAATTGATAATGCAGTTCTCTCTCCATTCTCATAATGCCTTTCTCCCTTAAAGCCATCATTTTCATTCTGTTGCACTAATTCTGTCTGCTTGCACCTTCATATACCAGGCTCCAAATTTAGACCTGGCTGAGGAAGACTATCCTCCCTTGACATTTAATGTGCAATTTTCACTCACTACATCAATATTAGCATATTTTTAATTATTCTTTTATGATATCAATCCCATCTGTCTTCCACAACAGGGGTTTGTGATCTTCCCATCTCCTCTAATTGGATGCCCAGTGTTCTCACAGAGCCCTGCCATTTGCAAAGAGTGTTGCCATCACTCTAGTTGATATTTATCCTGTGAGGCTGCTCAATTAATCCACATTTTAAGGATGAGGGAACTGAGTTTCTGAAAAGTTACACAAGTCACTCAAAGTCATGCCAAGAGTAAAAGTTGACAAATTGAGACAACTTGCATAAAAGGTGTGGCATATGATTCAGATATGAATGCATGAGTCTTTGTTTATAACAGGGACATAAGATATGTCTAATGACTGGCTGGGTGAGTGAAGAATTACACAAGACTTAGACTTCTTAATAAACTATGGCCTCTGTTCTAACTAGGATTAGGTTTAAAATTATATCCCATGAGAAATGATAAAAGGATATATTTAGATCATCTGGGAATTGTCTTAGGGTAGAGAAGGAAGCTGGGAAGAATTGAGAGATCCCATGCTACAAAAAAAAATGATTGGATTTGAACTCTATGTCAGTGGAGATGCAAGGAAATTGTTGTAAGGTCATAAACATTTCAAGTTATTACAGGGACACATGTTGTTTCTGATAGAATTGTCTAGACCTCAGAAGAATCTCAAGAGGAAGTAAGGTTCCCCTTCAAGGAAATATTTCAGCAAGAAGTTGATACAACCTTGGCTATAATATGTTAGAGCAGATATCAACATTGCACATGCTTGGGAACGGGCTGATCATTATTTCAGTCTCTGTTGTCTAAGACTTTCTGTTTAGATGCATTTTAATACCTGCCTTTTATTTAACTGTCTCCCTAACATGCCTATAGGCTTTTTGAATTGACATGCTGATGAGCATTCTACAATATTGACACAGCATCCATGATTGTTAGATCTCTGCTCTGTCTCCCAGTAACCATTCTTGTTTTGATGGCAAAGCATCCAAGTCTTAGCCCTGCACATAGTAATGACAGGTGTGAACCATTTAAAGGTGGCTGCATCCTAGTAGAAAACATTAAATAAATTTAATGTCACTGCACAGACTGCTCAGAGATTATTTAGCACCTTCCTTAGGTCCTGGGTCAAAAACTCAGATACACAAGAAACCATTCCAAGACACCAATCCAAGCCAAGACTAAGAAGGAAAAAGGGAGAAGATATGGTTTACCGGTTCTTAGCTCTTACTGGATAATAGATAAGACACAAGTGACTCATGAAACACAAGTGGGCAAACCCCATGGGGAATTGAGAGATCATAAAAGCTGAGTTATTAATTGTACAGGTGAGGAAACTGAGGCACAGGCATGGCAACTGGTTGGCCCAAAGTGGCATGGAGCAGGTGCTGGAACTTGAAATACTTACTCCATATTTGTTTTCAAGCATGGTTCTTCTGGTGAAAAGCATGAGTGCCCATGTGGAGGAAAGCCAAGAGCAACCCTGTTTACAACAGTAGTGAGCACCCCAAAATATAGAGCTCAGGAGAGCATGACAGTCTTGCAGTACCAGATCCAAGTGGGTCCTTCTTCTTTCTTAAATAGGATACAAAGGCAGGACCTGTTGGTGATTTTCTCAAATCACATCCTCTGCCTCCTGGAGAGGCGGATGGCCCAGTGGTAAAAAAAAAATGGGTACTCTGAGGTTCAGGCTGCTGTGTCCACTCCATGGGTTTCCTGGCAGGAGCCTCTAGCCTTTGCTAACTGCACCTTGCTCTTTGCAATCTCACGATGGGTGAAGCCCTGATGTAAACCTTCTGTGTGCAGGAAAGCAGTGCCTTTCACAGCACTGCAACCACCCCCACTTTGTGTACACAGAACCACACCCCCACTATGTGTACACAGAAACACAGAGACACCAGAAAGTTGAGCACTGGCCTGAAAAATCATACCATTTATCTACCTCAAAGTGCAGGTGTCAAATCAGATAAGTTTGGTAAAACCCTAAGCACAGTGTATGTTTTCAGCAACCTTTTCATGTCAGACGTCTTCCTCTACTACAATGCTTCTCATTCTATGTCAGGCATCAGATATAAAAGGAAATATTCCTCTTTTTACCCTCAAGACACCTCACAAACCATCAGCGAAATAAAATACTTGTACACAACATAAAGCCTGCTAAGCTATGCGGTCTCAACATATTTCTGTCTGAGATTTCCTCAGAGTGGATAAGACTGGGCTTCACTGACATGCCCTCTCCTGTGGCAATGTCCTATAGAAATCATGACCACCATTGTTCTCAAGGTTTCCCCCTCCTTAGGAGATGCCCTCACTACAGGTAATGACAGTGTCACCATTACTGTCAGCATTTAATGGAAACTTGCTGCTGTGGTCCCACTGACCCACACAGGTTATGTTCCAAGATGTAAGTGGACACCTATTTATAAAAGAACTAAAATATCTTATGCATTGAAGCAGATTGTATGATGTAATATTATAAACCTATTTTTAAAAGTGAAGTAAATGTATACTAATATGAATAATAACTCAAGCAGGTGAATTAGGTTCAAAAAACGTGGAGAAGAGCTATTGTTTATGATTTTACCTGTCTGAAGAGAAGTTTGTGTCCATATCAGTACCTCTATACATCGTAGTATCCTTTAACATTATAATGGGACTGTTACTTCTGGTTACTTTTCTGAAGTGACACTTAGGTGTGAAGAGAGAGTGAAGAGAAGTGCAATTTTAGTTTATGCGTGCCTACAGATTGAATATTCTTAAAAATAAAGACATATAGTGCACAATAAAATTAGATGCCACCAAAGTAAAATGGGAAATAAATGCATTGTATTGAATTAAGTAGAAAATTCAATAATTATTTTTCCTAGGCATAGCTGTCACAGAGATAAATGATAAATAAAAATGGTCGCAGATCATTCAGAAGTCATGGGGGCAGCCACAGAGGAAAAGGAGATAGGTTTGGTGGGAGTGAAAAGAAGCTGGTCACCTATGGCTGCTTTTCACACATCCAAAGTTGAGTAGAAGGATCTTCTTTCTTCGTAGGCTCCACCAGAAGGCACTGAATGCCTGAAATGCCCACAGTCACACAGCCGAAACTGCAAGTGTGAGTTTTCACCCCAGGGCCTTCCCATACTCCTCTTATGCTTCCACTAGTGAAGAAGTCCAGGAACATTAGAAGTGTTGTCTTCACTCAGCAATACTAAGTGAGGATATGCTCATGAGTTTTTTCAGATTCAGAATAAAGGAAACCTGGGTGTACATAATAGTTACCCTTATTAATAACAATAAAAGTTCGAATTGTTTTAGGAGGCAGTGAGGTGCTTGAAATTCATCAGAGTTACTCTTTTTAGGGAAAGATTTGTTCCACTCTACTTCTGGGCAGAAAGCCCATAAGAATAAGCTCATAAATGTCATGGCTACTCTGAGGTCATCAAGAAAAAAATAATAGACCTTGATGATAAAAGAACTTGTTAGTCACCAGCTCCATCTCCTTGGCCAACAACAAAAATTTTTAAAGAACAACCATCACTTCTATTTAATTCAGACACAAGTCTTCCTTGGACTCAGATCTGCAAATACTTCTATCTGCTGTGACCTAAATTTCTATGGTTTTGGAAGTATTTGAAGGAAATGGAAGACTCTCCCTCTCTTTTCATGATAATAATAATAAATAATAATAATTAGATGGGCCCTCACTTTGGTTCTGTCCTGCCAGTCTAGGTGCCCTGATGTCAAAGATGAGCCACAGAGGGCTGGTTAGAAGCCCAGGACTGCCAAACACATTGATTGGGACAAAGTGTAAGGTCACCCACTGTAGTCAGTAAACAAGCTTTGTGAGCATCACAAAGGCAAGAGACAGGTGACTAGGCAATTTCCCTGTGAATCCTTGTCCTCCAAGCAAGTGAACATGAACTTGATTCTCCCTTGAGAGACAGAGGTAAGAACACCATGGAGTCAAAGTAGCAAAAAATGGGAATGTTTGCTGTTATTTATGTCACCAAGGTCAGGGAGGTACAGGTCAAGTCACAAGATTGGTCCAATAAATCAGGTAAATCCTTGCGGTGTCATCATGCAGGTAGTTCTGATCTCTAGTTACCTCTGAGCATTCCAAGAACTCCAGCAGGCCTGTACTAAGTCAGGTCCCAGAAGGTCTCTGAGCCTGAGTCTCCTATCTGTAGTACACAGATGATAAGGCTGACTCAAAGAGTGGTTGCAGGCTAAGCGGATAAGACCCCCTAGGAAGGTCAAATGGCACAAAGAAGGTCCTAAACATTTCACCTAACTCTCCCTCTACTTCCACCGGGCACACAAATGCTCATTCTTTTACATTCCTGTTTCAAGGTTCCTCAGCACATGTGTACAGTCGTGTCTCCAACAACATTGGAGAAGTTAAAATTCATTGACACGAATATTGCCTACAGGGTTCCTGCCTGGACAGATGAGACCCCCATTTGGATGATGCGTTATGGCCCAAGGTTTTCCTATTTATATATTGTCTTCTCTCCTGTGGGCAACATTCTTAGGTAGAATCCTAGTTTGATTCTGGGGTGAAAGCAAACCATCTATTATGACATCCATTTTACAAAGAACATGGAGCTGTAAGAGGTAGAAACAAATGAGTCTCCATCTAAGGAACTCTCGAAGTATATCAGTGCTTTGTGTAGTTGAGCCTAATCCTTAATTTCTGGTCAACTGTCCCCAAGGATAATATGATATTGAACCATCTTCTTATTGATATGTCACTTAAACTTTCTAATCAAATAATCTAATCAAATGCTAAGATCCAGTAGAATTAAAATTCTATTTTGTGTTTTGCATATGTGAATTCTGGATCTCAGCAAGCTTGAGTCCCACTGCTATTTAATTGGCAGGACAGGGATAGAAGACCCCACACCACAAGTAATGCACGTTTCTGGGGAGCTGAGGGTGTGTTCTCAATGACAGGTCCTCACTACACCAACAGGCTTGCTTGACTGCTTGATAATTCTTATTATCAGCAAAATTCAGCCCCTGTGTCAATGAACACTTTGGATGATTAATTAACTTTGAACTTGTATATAAATCTCCAGAGACAAACATTTTGCCTGAATGTATTCTGTTATCTGCCTGATATGATAGAATCCATGTGCATGGAAATTTCTTGGGGAGGTGGCTTGCACCAACTCTGACAAGCATTTGTAAGTATTAGCCCCACTACATGATTGGAACTTTGACTGGATCCCAGGACTCAATATTTCTAATCCAGAACATTCATTTCAGCAAAGATTTCCTAACCACTTAAGTGCCAAGTACTATGTTAGTGGTAGGGAATGACTAAAAACAGAATGGAATAAAGGGACCATTAATTGTCCAAAACTAATGTACTGAAGGATGAAAAGGGCATTAAATGACAATCAGTAAGAACAATAGCCACAATCTTGCCAAACTTCCAACACAAATAGATTCTTTTTAAAATCTATGACATGTCCCTTGAGTTGTTCAATCTCTAATACTTCCTAATGAGCTATCTTTGGCTAAGCAAACTAACTTTGGAAAAGAACATAGAATAAAGTTTTCCTCCCCATTGCTGTGCTTATGGATAAACTTCATGAAAGCAGATTCTTATTTAGAAAGCTTTCTACTTGGAATTTCTTCTTAGAATTCAGGCCTGTGCACATCTGTCTGTATAAAATGTGACAACTGAGGACATATAAATTGCATTCAATTAGATGCCAGGCAGGCATCGATGCATGTCTCCTTCCATGGCAGGGTGAGGTAGGTGGTCCAATAAAAGTTCATGTACGATAGGAAACATCACATTTCTGGTTTAATTTTATAGCGTTAGATTTTCTAACTATTGTATTTGTAATGAGAAATATGGATACTAGTTAGCTATTGTTTATGATCCAAATTCTTGGAAGTTTCCTCATCAGCTTAATTCAAAGCCATTCCTTTCCTTGTTTTTTGTCCCCATCTTTGTCCATGTGAGTAGAGGTTGACTTGATGCCACAAATCCCAGACAAGAACCAAACGTAAAAGCAAATTAAGTGCTGATGTTAGTAGGAAATAACTACCCTGTTGCTTTCACACAAGTCCACATATTTAGTTCAGCAAAACAGCCTTAGGATTATTTTTTCATTTATCAATAGTAAAATGAATGCAATAAATTAGGACTTCAGGAATCATACCATGTTGATGCTTTCCTGGGCTTAAAAATTGGTATTTCACATAAAATTTTCTTTGAGAAGCTGCTTTGTTGCTAAAATTATTTGAAAACAAAGATTCACTTCCCTCTCTCCTGCTGTTGATTTGGAAGTTTGAGGGCCTCTGTTAACCTAGTCACTAAATGGCTTTGTTAATAGAACACAGCCACAAAGACTAAGGCTTAAACAAATGTTGCTACTGTCCTTTGAAAATCAGCAATTCTAAGCCAATACAGTGCTAACAGGGTCATTGAGGACCGGGTATGCAGTAGCTGAACTTTCATGATCTGAACAGTATCATCGTGTGCGGCCTGCATAAGTAAAACTTGAGCAGCCAGAGAGTCCTTCCAGAAACATGCAGCTGTCAACAGCGAGACAAGTAAGTCTGTGATTCTGAGTTTCATTGAAAGAGTCACATTCAATCCACTGCTTCCTTGAAAACTGACTTTATTGCCATGGCTCCAGGTTCTACTGGAGAAAAAAAACCACAAAGTATGTGCAAACCAGATGAAGAGTTGATGCTGATGACAGAAGAAATAGAAGGCCATTGAGGCATAGGCAAACTGACACGGTGTCTTCTGTGTACCTCTTGGAAATACAGGTAAGAACTTGGGGCTAGAATCTGAACCTCTGATTGGCAGATTCCCGAGGGCAGGCTGCTGGTTTCTTCCAGGCAAAGATGGAGCAGGGGGCAAGAGTTGGATTTAGTAGTGAAAAGGAACAGAATGATTTTGTGATACCGCTTTTGGAGCATAGGAAAAATGTGCTGGGGTGAGGAGAGGGTGATATTTATTCACTTCCGTTATTTTTACCCGCCTGAAAAACAGAACAGAGACCAAATATTTGCCTGAAAAATCTTGAAAAATAAGTTTGTTTGTTTGTTTTCAGATTCTAACACTGGATCATGAAATTCCAAGGAAATTATTTAAACCTTTAGTGCCTCAGTTTCTCTTACTTATAACAAAGGAATCTAATATGCCCATAATATTTCATTTAGATAAATATATATACAATATACACACACATATATACGTATACAGTCATTCTTGTTATCCATAAGAGATACCAAAGTTGTCAATGCTCCTTATATATAATATTTCCTTATGTAAAATGGTGAAATATTTACATATAACCTGTGGATATCTTCCCATATAGTGTAACTCATCTCTGAATTACTGATAATACTCAATACATATGATATGAAAGTGGCTATTATGCTGTAATAACAAGAAAAAAAGCCTGTACATGTTAACAACATAGTACATATATTTTGTTTTAAGATTGGTTAACTCCATGTATGTAGAAGCCTACAGATAATGAGAGACCAACTAAAAGAGTGTGGGGAGGGGGGGCAGAGGGATGGGTGTGTGTGCATGCATAAATTTAAAAGTGAATCAGATCATTGGAGCACAGTTTTAATAGTTCCATGATTTTTAAGAATTCTTGAATTTGGAAACTAGTCCTATATAAGTTTTTTCACAAAAATGCAGCAAAATGCAAAAATAAAATCTAGGATTTGTAGGATACCTGGAAGTTTTATAATATATCTGAAGCTGAGATCAGAAAATCAAAGCCTGAGAGGAAGGTAAACTGTTAGCTTCAAACCAGTGGTCTCAGATACATAGATTTCCTGGAAGAGTAAAATGTCTATTTGCTTGTTGTTCAGTGAGAGTACTGTAAGTCCTTCACGACTCGATTTTAGCTAAATAAAATCACTTCAAATAAATACTGTCTAATATCATTTCATTACACAATGAACTTTTTATTAATTTGATAGTCATTTTAATGTTTTTTTATCACTCTGGGGGGATGACTTCTCATGCCTTTATGTGCACATGCTACACTCATCCTACAACACAGATCCCCACATATTTGCCAGTTTCTAAGAATAACTTTTGCTAATAATTTGTCAGTATTTGCTCTCTAGTTATTAATATTCTACAAAGAAGAAAAACCATCTGGTATCTGTCTTTCACTTTCTGACTTATTTCATCTAGCAACATCATCTCAAGATCCATTCAATGTGTCCTAAAGAACACTATTTCAAATGTTTAATAGTTTAGTCATACTCCATTCTAATAGGTTAATATAAAATAGGTTATTTTAATGGGCTAGTAATATTCCATTTAGTGCCTATGTCATTGGACAATGACAAAGATTTCATAACTTAACTTTTGTGGAAAGTGCTTTATGAACACAGGGGTGCATGATAATTTTCATATTAAAGTTTTCATATGCTTTTGGATACATGGGGATTTCCTGATTTGCATTTTCATTGTTGTATGAGCATTTTATGTACTTTGGAAATAAGCCACTTGTTAGATGTGCAATGGACAATTATCTTCTCACAGACTAGTGACAGCCTTTTCCTTTTGATGGTTTCCTTTGAGATACAAAAGCTTTTTAGCTTGATGTAGCCACGCACAATTATCTTTTAACTAAGATAAGTTGAAATAAGTCATTTTACAATAAAAGAATGTATTTTCCAAGAGAGTACAGTAGGCAAACTAACACAAACATATGAAAATACAGAAATAACCCAATAGAGATGAATGATAGACACTAGTATTAAAGAGGATATGGTATTTTTAGATGCTTGTTTGGAAACTGGGAATCCATATTTAATACTTTCCATGAAGTAGAATTAGAATTACAACTAGATTGGTATACCATTATTGCACCTCTATTTTTGTGTAATGAGAATAAGAATAATGCTCTGAATGGTGTTCCTTAAAATAACCTAGCACTCTACTGAAACCTCAGCTCAGTTTCAAATCCATGGCAGGGGTGTTGGCCATGAGCAACACTACTTGACAGGTCAGCATTGAGGAGTCACTGAGTTCTTATTTATTTATTTATTTATTTATTTATTTATTTATTTATTTATTTATTTATTTATTTATTTATGTACTTACTTACTTACTTACTTACTTACTTACCTATTTACATCATTGTCACTCCCAGAGTTCTCCCACCACCCTGTCACCCATGCATCATCACCTTGATCTTTTGTGCTCATTTTACCACCAATCTCTCTCCTTCTCCTCTCTTACCCTGTATTTCATTCCTGCTAACAGTTAGTTTTAAATTGTTCTTAATGATCAATGCTCCAAACATAATCCCTGGGGTTCAGACTCACGTCTTTACAAATAAGAAATAAAGCTCTTATGAAATAGTATTACTAATTCAATCATTTTACAGAGTCAATGGAGCCATGAAGAGATTGAATAAGCCATTCAAAGTCACACAATTCCTGGTATGTAACTGATTCAAAACCTATGTTTCCTGGGCCCCTCACTAACATTATCAATACTATCTGATTATTGATCATATTTATTGTGTACAAGGCAGCATGTGAGAAATACTTGACATTCATTGTTAGCATTTCTTTCCAATGTCCCTACTCAAGGAGTTCTATTATTATGTCCATTTCCATTTTGTGAGAGGAAAAATAGAGTCCCAGTGGTTAGACCACTTGCTACCAGCCCAGTTCTCTCACATGGGAGAACAATACCTCAAACCAAGCAATGTGACCCATTCCTGTCCACTTAAACTCCACCATATGCCTCTGCATCATGGACATGATTTCAGTATGAATGGGAATGTCTATTTCCAGGGAGGAGGTAAGAAATTATTATTCCCACTATTAGGAGACTAAACAATAAGTAAAAATGGCAAAATAAAAACACCAAACTAAAATTAAAATGGCAAAATATAAATGATATTCTGCCCATACCCCACACACACACACCACCTCCCTCCACTCCCCTTCCCTGTCATAATATTTAGTCCATCAGCAAACATTAGTAAAGAGGATTAGATGAGCCTGGATCTTAGGAAAACACATCCTTGTTAGGTGAGCTGAGCATGCCTATGATGTTCTTCCCTGGGGGTATTTTCCAAATCTGGACAGGGGCTAAGGACATTGCTTGGCCAAGAACAATGGTCTCCAGTGGGAAGAAAGAGAAATGTGTGAAGGTTGACCAGTCACAGACATGGGGGCATGGAGAAGCTGGGGATTGATGAGGCCTGGAGCCTGAGCCACAGGCTAAAGAGGGACAGAAGCTGAGTGTGGCCTGAAAAGGCAGGGTTAATCCTGCCATGTTGGGAGTCTCCATGTACAGAATCAGGATAGAAACAGGAGTTGCAATGGCATCCCACAGGCTTTCTCTACCTCTTTGCCACACGTTGATGCTATTTCAGAGGGAAGACTAAAGAGACATCATTCCGAGATAGAGATCTTTGCTCCAGCCAATAGTGAAAAGAAAATGCGATATATTTTTCCAGACTTGATTAATTTAAAAGACAGGAAGAGAAGAATAAAGGGCAAAGAGATAGAAGAATGGGAAAGCACAGATGAAGACATAATATAAATTTTAGACTGTAACACTATTAGTGATGAGATTATGTATAAATGGATGGTTCATGCCAATTCTGATGAAAACTGTCAGTTTAGATTTAAAAATTCCAATAATTTGGTTTTTTTACACTTAAAATTTAAAAGAAGTCAGAAGGGAAAAGATAGGGAGAGCAAGCTACCCGAATACTGGATGAAAACTGATATGGCCATATACATTTCTGGCAAAGATTGAGTTGACTATAAGGAGAAAGGTATCGTTAGACTTGAGAGAGATTTTAAAATAACAAAGCTTCCATTCAGCAAAAAGACATAAAAATCATCTTTTTGCACACCTGACAAAATAGCTTTGAAATATACAAAGATCATGGTCCAGGACAAATGCCATTTTGTAGAAATAGACACGTTTAGCCTCACCGTCCCTACTTCTGTTCCATTGCCCACACAGTACCTCCTTCTCACTTTCAGGGATTGTTATTATTGGCAATTTCAGCAGCAGCTATGTTCATGAGAGTCACAACACTGTTCAATTTATGAGGCTGTGAAATGTGAAATCCCATAGGCGGAAGTTGCCCTGAGCAAAAGAACATGCACACTAAGTCCTTCAGGTTTTATCTCTTCTATTTGGATCAATAGCATTTGGCTTAGAAGTCTTTGTAGTTGCAGAGATAACCACTAACAGCCTGGGTTGCTCTGCAGAAGGCTAAGTCTCATGTGAGACTAACTTTTGGAGCAATTTGATTAGCAGGTACACAAATATTACACCTTCCCTCCTCAAGCCAGGAGCTGATTAACAATCATGAATTAAAAGGTCAAAGGATCATAACTTCATAACTGTTTATGGGGGGAGGTTGTGTTGTTTCCTCTGAACTTCAGCCCTTTGAAAGGTTCTTAATCATTTCTAGAGATTTGCTATCTCCTTTTAACTTGAGGGTAATTTAAGACATCACCAGTGTCAAGGCCACTCCTTAGCAAAATTATGAGAAAGACAGTTTCTCCTTGGCAATGAGATGAAAGGAAGCAGTTCACTTCCTTAGAGATACCCCTCCCCAGTGAGTACAGATTCACAGTGTCTGTCCTTCCACCCATCAAAACAAGTCTTGTACATCAAGCCCTGCTCCCTATAGAAATCATTTGTTGTTCTGTTCTAGTGTCTGATACCTGCTAGGGACTCAGGGGGGGAAAGTTGCTTTAATTGAGGGAGGTAGAAATAAAGGAGTAAGAAAGAGAAGGTTTTCACTGCCAAAGAAGATCTTTTTAAAAAAAGGTAGTGAACAGAAAAGATCCTGTGCTCTAGAATCAAGGGAGAATAGAAGCAGATAACCGCGAACAAATGAGATAATAAACATGAGGATCTTTTCAATTCTTTTAGCTTTTAAATATTGACGGTAATTATGAAGGTGAGATTACACAGAGCATAGGAGTAAAGTGAAGTTATGCAGTAAGTATTTATTGAAGATGTAGTCATCACCATGGTGGATTTGGAGGGCGGGGTACATTAGTGAATCAGACAAACACAGACTCATCCTTCTAAGGACTGAAAAATTTAAGATTTCCTTTAGGGTCTCTTCCCATTGCTCTCTGATCCTGCATTTTCCTGTGATATCTGAATGAGGGTGAACCGTGGGAGACTGGGGAGAGGGGCATCTGCCCTGGATGGTCAGCCCAATGAAAATGTGGGTCCTCTTTAATTGTGTTCCATTTGTGACCTCTACCAACAGTGTTGTATTTGTCACCATCCATTCAGCAGCAACTCAGAATATTCCTCTACTCTTTTCGAGATGAAAGCAGGGCAATAAATGAGCAAACTAGGGTAAGGTGGTACTAGGGAAAAAGGAGATGGGAAGACATCTCCTTGGAGATACTGAGAGGGAAGCACTGATCACGGGTAGAGACACAAAAACCTAGTGTGCAGGGACTGAAAGAGCCTCCACGAGGTGTCAACTTGCCCCATTTTAAGATTAACAAACTAAGCTTCTGAGAGGAACCCAGAGGCACAAGCTCACTTGCCAAATCCTCAACTGCTTTTTCCTGGATAATTACATTGTTTTAATATATATCTATATATATATATACAGTCATATATATGCATATATAGTTATATATAATTATAGACAGAGTTATATATATTGCTATATCTAATCTATTTAAGATAAAACTTATATAAATGTTGTATACATATATGTGTATGGCAAGTTTCGTCATATATATAACTATATGTAGTTAAGACATAAACATATTTAAGACAAAACTTACAATATATATGCCATATATATATACATAATATATACACTATATACACTGTATTCATAATCCTAGCTGTGTCTCTAACTACCTAAGTGACCTTGAAGAGATCGCTTAAACTATTTACGTCTCAGTTTCTGTATCTCTCCACCTATCTGTGGTCTCAAGGGAAGGGAAATAATGAAAATGAATAAACATCTCAGAATAGTGCCTGAGAACGTAATGCATATGCCTTTGTAGGTGTGTATAACTTTTGTCAGGTCAATCCTCAGAGTCATTAAATGAAGCCAACTTAGTAAACAGAAATTATTTCTTCATCATTTACTACTTGACTTTTTTTTATCTGCTCTCACTCTCAACATTCAAAATGTCAAAGTGGTGTGTTGGTTTAATATCCTTTAGGAAGTGGGCTGGGCTTCTCTACACAAATCCACTCAATAAATAGATGTTTATCAAGATTGGAGGTTCGCCATCCTCTGTAAAGCTTACACATCACTGCTTCTCAGACATTACTGACAACTCAAGAGTGTCACCCCCTCAGGTGCTCTCCAGACAGGCATTGCCCTTGAAAGCTACATAAATTTCAGCTTCTGAACTCCCCAGAAAATGACACAAGCTCTCACCTCTTTTGGGACAAATTGAGTTTACACACAAGTGAGAAATCTGTTATAAAATAGGATCACCAGGAATCTTTAGACCAAAAAAAATCTCTTTCTTTTCATCTTCAGACATTCAAATCAAATACACCCTCTTCCCTTTTCCCTTTGGGGCCACAAATGATGTCACCACTGCTGAGGGAAATCCATTGTATCTCTCTCCATAGGGTATTATGTAGCCCAATCCCAGATCCCCTACAACAGCCTTCTCCTGCAGTTCCAGATGATTCTTGGCTGCAATGTTCAGTAACCCGGGGCTGAAAAAAAAAGTGTTCCTGATTGAGGAAAGGTCAAGTGGTGACAGCAATAGTTGACATTTATGGAACACTGACTCTGTGCCAGGCACTGTTCTCAGTTATTCACACACAAAAAATCATCTTCCTGATAGCCCTCCTGTTCTAAAGCTGTAGCCCATGCATCCTCCCCAGTTTAGTGTTTGTGTCCAATCTGGTAATCCGGAAGAGATGCAAGTAGAGAAAGGAGCACATATCAGGAGTCAGAAGATAGCAGGCAGTGGGCATGCTCAATAAGTAAGTGATATTACATGTTAAAAGTCAACAAGTGTCTTGAAGAAAACAGGGTAGAGCTTGGTGAAGGCATTAGGAATACAGGGAGGGAGGGGCCTGCAGCCTTCAACAGGCGGTGCTCAGGACAGTATGTGATCCTTTTCTCCATGTGGATGTGTCCCTTTGCAAATGTTTAACTTTGTCTTGGCTTCTCCTTGCTCTGTCCTATCATGTGTCCTGCTTCTCCTGTTTCCTCTCCACATCTGTGATGGCAGATTCAAGAGCATAATCAGAGCAGAGCAAGGTGATTTATTCTCGCCAGTCAGGGAACCCCAGGTTAGCAAAAGATGTACACAAATGCTAAATTTTGGCTCTGGAGAAGATGACCTCTATAATTTCTTCCAACTCTGAGATCCTATAAATGGCTGAAAGAACTGTGGCATATGATTCTGCTCAGAGAAACTTGCTTGATAAGATTAACCCAGTCATACATTTATTTAATATCTACCTACGGATCATCTGCTATGAATCCAACTTTGTCTTAGGTATTGTTCCAACAGAATCTGCCTTTGATAGCTTCAAAGTTCAGCAAGAGTCAGTCAAACAAAAACAGCAAAGCAGGACTGAGGGGTTACTACCTGTTTCTGTAAACAGTACTGTGTGAACATAGATGAGGGAGTAGATAATTCCTTGGGGTAGTGGGAAGAGAGCCATCAAAGTAAAACTGAGAGTCAGTGACACGTACTCTAGGCTTGGAAGCATGAAGAGGAGTTGGCCTTCTTGAACAGAGAACAAGGAAGTCAATTCAGGGAGAGAAATAGAAAAGGAGATGTCACATTGGATGACACATTTAGGGAAGAAAAAAATGGGTTGATTTGGTTATAAGATAATGTGCTCATGTACATTATGATTAGTGAGAGACAGTTAACTGGGGATGATACAAAAAATGAAACTAAAAATATTTATGTTTCTGTGGTTGTGGTTTAAATACCCTTTTTTTCTCCCAGTGTGTGATTTCATACATACACACATACAAACACATACACACATACATACACACTGGCACAGACCATTGCCTTCCATCTTTGGTCCTCCATGCTCTCTTTGTAACATGGCATGGAGTCCTCAGGGTAACTGGAGACCACATGGGGTCTCAGGTTTTGTTGCTAGTTGACTACATGGTGCCTTACACAAAAACACTCAAATTTGGTTGAGTAAACGATGATCGCTTCTAACAAGGGCAACAATCATCACTAATATACTTTCATTTCTATTTGGTGGTTCCAGAAGCTTCAGGATTTTTGCAGTTTGGGGTGAATCATTTGTCTGCATCCCCCTGACAAAAGGGTATTTGTGGGTTGACCATATATACAACTAATGTGCCACATTTAAACAAATAAGTCTATAAGATATCAGGCCATTCATCATAGGTGAGGAGCAGAAGAAAGCTGATCAGAGTTAGCTGGACTCTTCTATTGTTGCTGATGGGAAGTTTGCTGTCTAGTTCTTATCGTGTCTTCACACTTCCCCTTCCATGAATTAATGAATCATTTCTGGCATGACCAGGCCTATAGATCTGATATCTCAGTCTCATGCACAAAAGGACTGGATGCTACCCGGAGGCCAGCAAACCCCACTTGGCCACAAGTCACCCCAGGAAACTTAGAGTGTTTCCAAAAGTCTCGTGGTCCATGAAGTTTTTCTCAAAGCTCCTTCTCACATCCAGGAATGACTTCCTTCCCTTTCATGGACACTTTTGTAGTTATTATATTACAAAAGGTTTCTAACAAAAAAAATAATATTTTCATGAACTCCCTTGAATCAGTCACTAAACTTTGATGAGAATCATCACCATTTGGCCACCATCACAATTCATCTCTCTGTGTCTCCTTTTGAATCCATTAAAAAACAAAACAAAAACCACATGCCATGTTCATTTCATGTGGAGATGCTTGAATTTCAGAGCATGAATTTCAGAGTGATAAGATCACACCTTCCTGGTGTAAGTTCCCGGAGACTCTGACCAGAATGTTCTAAACAAAGTAATAACTGCCACTTAATTTCATCTTGCGTGGAGTCCATATTCCTAGCCTTTATCTGATGAGGTCTTTCTACAGTCAGTTTATGCATTTCATCACTGAACAAGATCGACTCATTGCAATATATTTTTTTTGTTTTAATATGGAAATGTGGGACTGGCTACTTAAAACATATTTTTTCCTATCTCAAATCTCGGAGACTTAAATATTCAAGAAAAAGGAGCATATAGCACAGTTTGCTGCAACAGGACCATTTTTTTTCCATAAAGATTTTTGTTCAGTGCTTGCTAGTGGAAATCCATATTATGCAAATGTGGGATGGAGTCAATATGTCTTAAATATGTAGCCCTTCCCATTCTTTTTTCTGGGAATACAAATCAAGGGAGACATACTCAGGTGAATACTCAAAAGGGATTCATTATAATCCTCCCTTTGAGCCTGAATTTATTTCTGTTTTCCTAGTAATCATTGCAATCATTGCATCATTTTATATCCCGACATAGTTCTTTAGCATTCATGTGGTACTTTCACATCTATTCATCATACTAGAAACAGAGTTCACTATTTATAAAATCTTAACCTGCAATTCTTCACATATGCCAGTAAAGGAAGATGGGGCAGGTAAATTCCCCATTTCTAAGGAGTTACCAAGGGATGGGAGGTGGCGGGTGACCCCGGGAATCACAATGATGTGAAATATGTATATATATAATTTTTTTAAATACAGAAATAATCTTGGGAATATTAAACAATGGCATTCCCGCAGCAAGTCACTTCAGTTGAACATTTGATCCCAGTTCCAGGGAAATTCCAAAGACACTTTGACTAAATACACCAGGCCTGAACTTAACATAGGATCACCCCAAAGCAGTCTTCTAAGAAACACCCTCAAGCCAGCTGTCATTTACTGACATGTCACATTTTCCCCCTAGAGTATATCCCAGCTTCAGTATCTCTCCATGCAACCCTGGCCTAGAAAGTCACATCTCCATCTATGTGCTTCAGGTTCAAATGCCAAATTCTCAGAAAATCATCTTGAAAACATTGCAAGAGCTTACATATTCAGCAGTCTATATAAATAACTAAAGGGCAAATTTATACAAATTAAACTAATCTGTTATGGTAGATGTTTAATGTTCATTCTTTCCATAAAGATGGAAGGAATCCACTTCCCCAATCCACTTATAATGGGCCATGCAGGGACTCTGGTCATTAATTCTGGAGAGAAACTCTCTATCTATCTTTAAGATTCCCTCCCCTCATTAAAGTTGAATATAATTCCCCCCAGCATGTTCTTCCTTAGACTCAGAAATCATGGGGCTAGCAAATGACAGCAGAAAAAAATCAAAGAGAAGTTTTTAAAATCACAAAGAATGGATTTTCTATGCAAAGTCATTCTGTACCTGTAGTCCATATTGTATGTGAGCAGGAAATAAATATTGGTTAAACCACTAAAATGTAGAACATGTTTGTTACTGCAACCTATTCTTGTGGGTATAAGACTCTTGCCTTGAGGCACTTTATTTGCTACTTACTAAAAACTCATCATAAAAACCATATAATGCCACTGTGACTTCAAGATGGAGGGTAGCACCTATAATACACCACTGACAAACCATAAGTTACAGTCTGTCAATATAACTTTAGTAACTGGCATCTCCAGGCATAATTCTCCTATATGTTGAGAATTATTATTTATTTATTATGAACTAGGCACAAGTGGGGGCTGAAGATATGCCAGAGTGTAGAAGTTAGGACCCTCTATCTCTGGGTTCTTAAATGTAGTTAGAGAATAAGATATTTTTAATGTAGCCAAAACAAAGCTATTGAAAGAAATATACTGTCTTAATATGATATAATGAATCTAGACTAATGAGTCTAAACTGAAGATTCTGGAAATTTTCCACTCAAGGAACGGACATGAAAGTAAGGATTTAACAATCTGCATGTAGGAATAAGATTGATCTCAGAGAGGAAGGAAGACCCATCAGAAAGGGAAACAGTACATGTGAAATACAGAGAATCAGCAATTCATGAAGAGGAAGCAGAGGTGCCCAACGTGTATGGAGTGTGGTAGACTGGATGATGGCAAAGTGATATCATGGAGGTGAAGTAGAAGTTTTGAAAGAGAGACAGGAACCATGAAAAGAAATGCAAGCCATTTTAGATCTGGGGTCTTATCTCAAGACAATAGGAAGTCACTGAAGTATTTTTTTATGTGAAGTGAATGATATGGTTGTCATTTCAAGGGTTGATATGACCAGTGTAGATTATAAAATGGAGAGGCTCTAGGTAGAAGCTTGGAGAGCTATTATTGTAGTGAAAGTGAGAGAGAAATCACAAATTCCCTTAGGAATGAGAAGTAAAGTGATTTGAAAAATATTTAAGAACTAGATATAGAATGTTGAACACTGATAATTTTCCCAGGTCTAGGGACCTTCATTGTTAAAGCTGGGACAATTCTGTGCCACTAAGAATTGATCACCCTCAAACTAATGAAAATGGAACTACCCTTTGACCCAGCAATCACTCTTGTGGGAATCTACCCAAAGGAGACCTCAGTATGGGTACAAAGGGACACCTGCGCCCACATGGTTATTGCAGCACTATTTATAATTGCAAGGACATGGAAACAACCCAAATGTCCCAAAACAGCTGAATGGATGAAAAAGATGTGGTCTATATACACAATGAAATATTACTCATCAATTAAAAATGACAAATTAAATTAATTTATATAGCACGGACACAGCTAGAAGAAATCACTTTAGCAGAAACAAGTCAAAAAAATAAAGACAGACACCAAATGGTTTCACTATTATATGGGACTTGTGAAAGATAAACAAAAATCTATGAATAAAAGTAAACAACAACAACAAAGCTAACAACCAAATTGAAGTACACAACTCCAGGTGGGGGGGGGG